>JAJMEW010000223.1:0-53231 GCA_030574395.1 Pichia californica
TGGCATTCTCGCTGACATTCTTTGCCCGGCAACTGTAAAACATGAAAACCCTCCGAATCGGATTTTCGATTCACTTTTTTCCTTTTGCTTCTTGCTTCTTTGTTGCCCACCAAAACAGCACAAAACAGCACAAACTGATTTGCGCTTTCAGAATTTTAGTTTATTTTATCTTTTATTTTATTTTATTTTACTTCATTTCAATTCCTGATTTTTCGAACTTTACACTTGATACTGGTAATTCTTTCTTAAAAATAGTTATTCCCTAATTCCTAATTCCACTCCCTTCTTTTTGTTTCAACTTGACCATATAACCTATTATTATCATTATCATATATATATATTTAAGATATAGTAATTTTTTTTTTGCCTTCAGTCTTTACCTTTTATATATATTTATCTATTTCTTATAGTAATATATTTAATAATTTAATATTAAAATCTTATCAGTTATCAATCAAAAAGAAAAAGTGAAAATGGTATTAATAAATGTCCCAGTTGGTGACGCTAAACCTGGTGAAACCGCTCCAAGAAGAAATTATAAATTTAAATCAGCTGCTGTTACAAAACCAAAAGGTTATAATTGTACAACAGTTTATGAATTCTTTAATGAAGTTGTTTCAAAACATGGTAAATCAAGAAAATGTCAAGGTTGGAGAGATTTAATTGATATTCATACAGAAACAAAAAAAATTACTAAATTTATTGATGGTGAAGAAAAAATTATTGAAAAAAATTGGATTTATTATGAAAAATCAGATTATAAATATATTACATTTGGTGAGTTACAATCTTTAGTTAATTATTATGGTAAAGGTTTAATAAAAATTGGTTTAAATCATTCAATTACTGATAAATTACATATTTTCGCTTCGACTTCTCCACAATGGATGAGAACTTTTTTAGCTGCTCAATCTCAGAGTATACCTGTTGTTACAGCTTATGATTCTTTAGGTGAAGATGGTTTAATTCATTCTTTTGTTCAAACAGAATCAACTGCAATTTTTACTGATAATGACCTTTTAGTTAAATTAATTAATCCATTAAAAGTTGCAAAATCAGTTAAATTTATAATTCATTCAGAAAATATCAATTCAAATGATAAAAGAAATAATGGTTTAATTTATAAATCTGCAAATGATGCAAAAAATGAAATTTTAAAAATTAGACCAGATATTAAATTTTTTTCAATTGATGAAGTTATTCAATTAGGTAAAGATTTTGATAATGAAATTGATATTCATCCACCTTCTCCAAAAGATTTATCTTGTATCATGTATACTTCAGGTTCAACAGGTACTCCAAAAGGTGTTGTTTTATCTCATGAAAATGTTGTTGCTGGTATTGGTGGTGTTGCAGGTAATATTCCTGATACAACTGTTACAACTAATGATAGAGTTATTGCTTTCTTACCATTAGCTCATATTTTTGAATTAGTTTTTGAAATGTTAGTCTTTTATTGGGGTGGTATTTGTGGTTATGCAAGTGTTAAAACTTTAACTGATGTATCTTGTAGAAATTGTGAAGGTGATATGAAATGTTTTAAACCAACAATTATGGTTGGTGTTGCTGCTGTTTGGGAAGCTGTTAAAAAGGGTATTTTATCTCAAATTGAAAAACAACCATCAAAAACTCAAAAAATCTTTTGGGCTGCTTATAATGCAAAATTAACAACTCAAAAATATTATATACCTTTTATTCCATCTTTAATTGATTCTGTTATTTTTAAAAAAATTAAATCTGCAACTGGTGGTCAATTAAGATTAATGTTAAATGGTGGTTCTCCAATTAATGCTGATACTCAAAGATTTTTAACAAATACAATTTGTAAAATGTTAATTGGTTATGGTTTAACTGAAACTGTTGCAAATACTTGTGTTATGATGCCTGAACATTTTGAATTTGATGTTGCTGGTTCATTAGTTGCATCTGTTACTGTTAAATTAATTGATGTTCCAGATGCTGGTTATTTTGCTAAAAATAATCAAGGTGAAGTTTTAATTTCTGGTTTACCTGTTTTAAAAGAATATTATAAAAATCCTGAAGAAACAAAGAAAGCCTTTGAATATGAAGAAGGTTGGTTTAGTACTGGTGATATTGGTGAATGGACTTCATCTGGTGCTCTTAAAATTATTGATCGTAAAAAAAATTTAGTTAAAACTCAAAATGGTGAATATATTGCATTAGAAAAATTAGAATCAATTTATCGTTCTAATAAATATGTTTTAAATATTTGTTGTTATGCTGATGAAACAAAGGTTAAACCAATCGGTATTGTATTACCAAATGAGGCTCCAGTTAAAGAACTCATTTTAAGTTTAGGTTTAGATAAAAATGCTAAATCTGTTAATGATATTGAAATTTCTAAATTTTTACAAAATAAGAAATTATGTCAAGAACTAACTAAATCTATTATACAAACAGGTAAAACTGGTGGTTTAACAGGTATTGAATTAATTTTAGGTATTGTAATTGTTGATGAAGAATGGACTCCAGAATCAGGTTTTGTTACTTCTGCTCAAAAATTACAAAGAAAGAAAATTTTAGCAAGTGTTCAAAATAAAGTTAATGATGTTTATGCTGCAAACCAATAATTTTTCAATTTTCTCCATCAAATTTTAATTTACTTGCTTGTTTTCTTTACCATTTTTCTTCCATTGTTTTAATTCCCCCCTACACTTTTATTTACATGCATGATGACCCCCAACCATCTTTTAATTATTTCATTTTTATGTTAACCCTTCAATTAATCCTTTTACTGATATGATATTATTTATGATCCTTATATATATATAGCTATGTTGCTTTTTTGATTCTTTTTATTGTTGTATAATCTTAATTAATTCTCATGAAATTGTCGAATTTACATGTTTAGTGTGAATAATGAATAGTTTTAGTTAGTTGTCGTGACATTAATAACATGCATACAGCCGCATTTACTGATTACCGATTTTAATCGCAATCAATTAGCGCATGATTTAATCGGCAATTTTTTAATTGCCGATCTATTATTCTCGTGTAATAGAAGTTTTTATCGATAAGGTGCAACTTATAATATATATATATATATATAGACGATTTTAATAACAAGAACCGTCAATGCATCATCGAATATTATTATAAATTTAAATTTCTTATCAAATTCATCAAACACCGTA
Source organism: Pichia californica (assembly GCA_030574395.1). NCBI lineage: Eukaryota > Fungi > Ascomycota > Pichiomycetes > Pichiales > Pichiaceae > Pichia > Pichia californica. The sequence continues at coordinate 3,156 of JAJMEW010000223.1, forward strand.
ATCAATGTTTATTTATTAACTCATTACTTTCACTTTTCTCCACTATAGCAAGTAAGACGAATATTTTAGTTTTTAATAAAATCGATAACTATATATTACCAATTTTTCTAAGTTAATCAAGTACAAAAAAATTGAATATCTATAAATGGTAGATCTATAAAGTTATAAAGTTTAATTAAGTAGTCTTTTTCTTTTCAAATCTTTCCATTTCATCACCAACTCTTGAATTAAAAGTATCAAATGCATCAAGATATATATGATGACCAGCATTTTCAATAATTTCTACACTGGCATTACCACCATTTTTAGTAATTACATCAGAAGAAAGTATACCACCTGTTTTATCCATCCAATCATGATCACCATACATCCATATTGTTTTACCAGGTAAATTTTGAAATGTTTTAATTCTATCAAAAAGTGGATGTCTAGGATAACCACCTGGTCCAAGAATATAATTAAGCATATATTCACCTGATCCTTTAGCATCAAAAATTGCATAAGAATATTGATGTAATAATTGATATAAATTATCATCAAATAATTTTGAAATTGCAAATCTTCTACTTGTCCAAGCACTAACAAAATATGAACCTAATGGGCCAGAACCTCTAATAAGTGAAAATGGTGAAACATTCATATTCCATAATCTTGTAAACCAAATTGGAACTCTTTTTTCAATTTCATCGGCTCTAGAATGATATATACCTCCTGGTGATACAAGAATTAATGTTTCCCAAAATTTATATGGATTTAAAGAAGTATTAGATAATTCTAAACTTTGTTTATCAAATATATCTTTTTGTTTCTTAAATTTTGAATTAAAAAAATTAAATTTTTTTTGTAAAAATTTAAATTCATCATTTGTAATAACATTTTTATTCTCAATTTCATTCATTTGTAATAATAATGAAAAATATCCACCCATTGAATGTGCAATTGTAATTGTATTATCTTCATTAAGACCTCTAGATACAAACCAATCTCTTAATGGAATAGTAAATAATTTTTCAACAACTTCATGTTGTTCATTTGGAATTTGATGTGGAAAATCAACCCTAGTTGAACATCCATAACCTGGTAAATCAATTGCATGAATATGCCAATTTGGATGTTTAGCAGATATTTTTTCAATATTTTTAATAAAAAATCCAAGTCCTGCACCATATCCATGAATAATTACTAAATGTTTACCATTATCATTATTAATTGTTGGTTTAACATGAAATTCATTAATATCAGGGAAAATTAATGAATTTGAACTTTGAAAATTGATAACTTTTGAAGAATGAGTTTTTGAAGGCTCTGGATAAAATGGTAAAGTTGATAATAATTCATCTTGAATTTTAAGAAGATCTTTTTTACCCCAATAATGAGTAAAACTTTCCCTTATAGATAATGGGAAAAATTTTGGAGATATCTGAGAAAGTGGTACACCTGATGGTGAAGTTGGCTTTTTATAAGATGAACTCTGTGGCTCAGTAAGTTCTGCTTCAACTGTTGATCCATTGGAAGCCATTTTAAAATTTGCTTTTGTAATTGTAGATTGTAATCGGGAGTTAGTTTTGATGCAATTTATCTTTTTTACGAATCTGCTTTTCAATGTGTGTTCCATAGACTGTTTCTAAACGACCTCTTAGTAGTATAAAAGCATAAAAGAAAAGATATACTCTCTTTTTAATTTAAAAATGGATCTATAATATATTAATTTGTAGTTGACAAGTTTGCACAGTACCAATAAACAATAGATTGCTAGATCGATGGAATTAAGATTCAATCTCCATGTGAATTGTGTGTGTCAAAATATAGTGTTTGCAAGACCGAAGAAATTAAAAAAATAGAGGATTAAGAGTTAACGCCTAAAGCCTAACTCCTAATCCCTAATTCCACATTTAAAAAATGTGTAAAAAAAATTAAAAAAAATAAATGAAGGATGCGAGGTTCGAACTCGCGCGGACGTACGCCCAACAGATCTTAAGTCTGCCGCCTTAGACCACTCGGCCAACCCTCCAATTCTTGAGTGTAAAATTGACGGGTCTGACCTATAGTGTAGATCCTAATTTTAAGTCACGTGACACGTCGATCGACGCGTAATTGTTAAAAAAATTTATTATTTTCGCATTTATTTAATGTTTTTAAAAAATCGTGATTACGCAATCAAAATTAAGAAAATGCAAGATGAAATTTTAAAATTGGATTAATATCTTCATATATATTTCATCTTTTCTGCTATTCCTGATACTGCCTGTAACTCATGGTGATTATAATTATAAATTGTGATGATAACTGATGACCTGATGGTAACTTGAAGGCTCGCAAAACTGAGCCACTGGAAAGATCTTTAAAGAAAAGAAAAGACACGTGTGAAGAAAACACGTCATCGCGTTCGGCCACTTCGCCCTCAGACCTCAGACACCAGCCATCACACAAATCACAAATTGAAATTTCAGATTTCAAATTTCACCACCACGCGCTCTTACTACTGAATAAGCTACTTAATTACTTACTCCGATCTTTTTAACCACCATCAGCCATCAGCTATTAGCTATTAGCTTAGGATCGAACACGTAGTCGCTCACTAGCTACTGTAGTGCACAGTGAGTGCACTGTACCGATTCTTCTCCATCTATCAACTCTATTTGTCATCTTAACTATTTCTTGTTGCTTTCTTCCTTCTTCTGATTCTACTTTTATCTTGTTCTTTTTCTTTTTTTCTCCTTAAACAACAACAAACAAACATTACAATATGCAATTCTCAATCAAAACAGTTGCTGCAATTTTAACTGCAATCACTAATATTGCCACCGTTTCAGCTGATGGCGCTGATGGTGCCATTGCTTCACCTGATTCTGCTGTCGTTAAATTAACCGAAGAAACATTTCATGACTTTATTGCTTCTAATCCATATGTCTTAGCTGAATTCTTTGCTCCATGGTGTGGTCATTGTAAAAAATTAGGCCCTGAATTTGCTTCTGCAGCTGATACTTTAGTTTCAAAAAATCCTGATATTAAATTAGCTCAAATTGATTGTACGGAAGAAAGAGATTTATGTGCAGGTTTTGAAATTAGAGGTTATCCAACAATGAAAATTTTCAAAGGTGATGTTGAATCAGTTTCTGATTATGCAGGTCAAAGACAAGCTGACGGAATCGTTAATTATATGGTTAAATTAACTTTACCAGCTGTTCAATCTTTTGATGAAGCTAAAATTTTAGATTCAAAATTAGAAGATTTAGCAGAATCTTTAATTTTACAAATTCTTCCAAATGGTGCTGAAAATTTACCTTCAAATGAAACTTTTTATAAAGTTGCTGATAGATTAAGAGAATCTTTTACTTTTGGTTCTACTTCTGATGAATCTTATGTTTCTAAATATGTTAAAGGTTCAAGTCCAGCTTATGTTATTTTCAGAAAAGGTGAAAGTATTGATGATGCTTCAGTTTATAAAGGTAAAGAAATTGATGAAGTTGGTGAATTATTATATGATTTTATTGATGTTGAATCTAAACCACTATTTGGTGAAATTAATGGTCAAACTTATCAATCATATACCGCTGCTAATATCCCATTAGCTTATTATTTTTATAATACTCAAGAAGAACGCGATGCTGCTGATCCATTTATTAAAAAATTAGGTAGAAAATATAGAGGTGAAATAAATTTTGTTGGTTTAGATGCTTCTCAATATGGTATGCACGCTCAAAATTTAAATATGCAAGAAGAATTCCCATTATTTGTCATTCATGATTTAGAAGCAAATAAAAAATATGGTATGGATCAATCAACTGCACTTGATAATAATGATATTTCTCAATTTGTTCAAAAATTCAAAGCTGGTAAATTAGAACCAATTGTTAAATCTGAACCAATCCCAGAATCTCAAAATTCTACACTTTATCATTTGGTTGGTGCTGAACATGATGCTATTGTTAAATCTAATAAAGACGTTTTCGTCAAATATTTCGCCCCATGGTGTGGTCATTGTAAAAAATTAGCTCCAATCTTTGAAGAATTATCTTCTCTTTATGAAGGTAAGGATGTTATTATCGCTGAAGTTGATCACACTCTTAATGATGTTGAAGGTGTTGATATTAAGGGTTATCCAACTTTAGTTCTTTTCCCAGCTGATGGTTCTGATCCAATTTATTATGATAATGAAAGATCTTTAGAAGCTATGGCTGATTTCATTAAGGAAAATGGTTCTTTAGGTATTGATATCTTAACTGAAGTTGAAGAAGAGGAAGTTGCTCCAGTTTCAAGTGTTGAGTCTTCAACTACTGAATCTGCTACTTCTGCAACTGGTGCTGCTAAACAAGGTAAAGCGGTTACTGCTGAAAAGAAAGAAGAAGCACACGATGAATTGTAAGTTAATTACTTGCTTCTTCATAATAGCTATATATAGTGCATTTTTAAAACTTTCAATTTTGTAGACCAAAAAAAAAAATAAACTTAAATTAAGGTAAATTTATACATAAACCGTTTAGTAGTTCTACACTATACTACTATCGCATTCTTATCTATAATTTCAGAAGCAGCCTTGGATAGTCTATTCATGATTGCCAATCCTTCGTCCTCCTCTCCAACACCTTCAACAAAAATAATGCTAACATGATGTTTATCTGCATCTCGTAAAGCTGCAAATAAGTTTCTCTGTATTTCTTCACCGGCTTTACCTAATTTGATTACTAGACTATGTTTAAATGAATTACTTTCCCAATTTCTAGAGGTTAAGATTGCAATTTTCTTATCATCCAAAAGATCACCAGATTTTTTTATGTATTCATTTATAGCATCATTAACGTCGTTAAATCCTTCGAATAGGACAACTTTTGCAGTTGGAGAATAATGCTTGTATTTCATTCCTGGAGTACGTACCTTTTCGTATTGACCAGCCGTCTTTTTCCCTAAAACAATTTTCTCCCAACCATGTCCAATTTTAGAAATATCTTCTAAACTTAACCCACCAGGTCTTAATAACATTGGTGGATCAACTGTACCATCAACAACAGTACTTTCTAGTCCAACTTGACATTGTCCACCATCTATAATTAACGGAATTTTACCTTCTAAATCATACAATACATGTTCAGCCTTTGTCGGCGATGGCTTTGTTGATGCATTTGCAGATGGTGCAGCTAATGGTAAGTTGGAATATTGAATTAAAGCTCTAGCAACTTTATCAACAGGAAATCTTACTGCGAATGTATCTTGACCTGCTGTAACAACATCAGAAACAGGGCATCCTTCACTAACAGGTAAAACAATAGATAAAGGGCCAGGCCAATATTTCGCAATTAATGGTTTATATATTTCAGGTATTTCAGTATGAAAAATATCTTTGATCATATTAATTGAAGATATATGTGAAATCAATGGATTATCTGCAGGTCTATTCTTAGCTGCATATATTCTTTTTACTGCATTGGATGATAATGATGAAGCTCCTAACCCATAAACAGTTTCTGTAGGAAACCCAACTACTTGTGAATCATGTAGTAGTTTTGATGCTCCTTCCAATACTTGTTCAGTATGTTTATCAGTAATTGTCATTTTGTTTGATTTATCATCAAAAATAATTGTTGATGGATCAATAGTAAGTACTTTTGTTTTTAATTTGTTCATTTTGTCCATTTTATCTATATTATTGATTCCTATACTAAAATAACGACAAAATCTTTTCATCTGCTTTTAAAGTTAGTTTGACTAAAGTATGTATGAAACAAAAACTACTAAACACTTTAAATCTCCGTAATGTATAAGGGCCGATAAAAATTTTTGAAATGAAAAATTGTCAAATTAATGTTGAAAACACCACATGGAAAGCTGTCGCGCCTTAATGGTGTCAATCTCATCGCTTTGACTTTCCCATGGACGTAGCACGTAACAAACTCTTTCTGGGTATATGTATCATTGATGGGTTGTATTTTGTTGTTAATGTTCCTGTTGTTATCGTTGCATATATACATTATTGAGAAATCCAAACACATACTTTAAAACCTACTACTCATATTGTAATGTTTGGGTTTGCAAAAAAAATAGTTAGCACCATTGAGTCTCAACTCACAGCAACACAGGACGATTCAAAAATAGATGAATCACGTCAAGGTTTAAGAATACTATCAGTCAAGAAAAACTCTATAGGATCTAAACATGGTTTTGAATCTTGGTTTGATTTTATTGTTGCGTTAAATGGAACCGATATTTGTGCTTATTTAGATTTAGATTCAACAACAGGTCAGGTTGGATATGAAAACATGCTTAACTATATTAGGCATGAAGTTGAAGTTTCTGGTGAAGACATAACATTTACAGTTTTTTCATCTAAGGGTTCTATAATGAGAGATATTAGAATATCTGCTTCTGAAATTAAAGAAACTTTTTCCAATACTACACCACCATTAGAGGAAATTAATTTTTCAGCTGATGCAAACGACACTTCATCAAAATATCAATGGACTCCTAATCTTGGTATTTCGTTCCAATTGACACCATTGAGCACAGGTTTTTTTATGTGGCATGTTCTTCGTGTTCATCCTGCATCTCCAGCATATTCTGCAGGTATAACACCTGATGAATATATAATCCAATCACAGGAGGGATTACTAGCAACAGGCGGTGAAGATTTGTTAGCTAAGGTATTACAAAGTCAATATTCGAAAGTCGGTGATGGATGTGAAGTTGTTCTATATGTTTACAACTATGATTCTGATTGCGTTAGACCAGTTAGAGTGATACTTAAATCTGGTAATTCATGGGGCGGTAGAGGTATTCTTGGATGTGATGTCGGTTATGGATTATTACATCGTATTCCTGAAGTCATTGGAAAATTCCAAACTAAATCTGCAGACCAACATTTACCAGGTTCTTCCACTTCTACTGTAAATGGTTCTTCAACATTTAATGAAATAGTACCAGAGATACCTCTTACACAACCACCTGAATTTTTACCATTAAAAGTAACTGCACCAAGCTTTGACTCTGAAGGTCCCGGAGAAACTGCTGATCAAGCTGCTACTGCAGTTTTTAGTACTCATAAGAAACGTTCTAATCCAGCAACATCAAATTATGCTGCTGTAAACTTAGAAGCATATTTTGAGGAACAAACCAAGTCAAACCAAGATGTTGATTCAGGTAATACTGTAAAAGATAACACGATCCCTTTACCACCTCCAATGAAGAAGATATAGTTTATTACTAAGATACTGTTTAAAATGAATGATTGTGTGAATACGAATTACTTTGACCGTTTAACTGTCCAAGTTTTTTTTTTCAACACCATGCAGATCTACTACTATTCGGCTACAATATATTTTACTGGCTGTGTAATACAATTAACTATCGCTTAGTATGTACATGTTAATTAGTAATGTTTATAGAAACCCCAAAAATTGTGTGATATTGTTTTTTTTTGTCAATATCAAATAATGAATAACATTATTACTTTTTTTCTAGCCATCAACTATATCATATAGCTTTTCTAAATCATAAGTTTCTCTCCAGTAATCACCCCGCTTTATTATAATGACTAATAAAATACTCAATGCAGCAGTGACACCAGAACATATACTGAACAATACACCAGTACCAATTGCTTTGATCAATGGTTCTGTTGCAAAAGAAACACCTGCTGCCATAATCATTCTTATGAAATTGTTTAGTGCAATACCCGTAGCACCTTTACCAGGTAAACAATCAGCAAGATAAGTGACTGTAACACCAATTACAATCATTTGTGCAAATCCGAAAAGGGCAGTACCAATCAATGGAGTGACCCATTGCTCTCCATATTCAAGACACCAGCCTGTAATAAGCATAGATAAAGGTAAAATTGCAGCGGCAACATAAACGTTAATACCGAATCTTGCCTCAGGTGCAACAATTCCATATTTTTCAATTTTCTTTTTTAACAAATAATCATTGAACTTACCACCCCAAATGGATGCAATAAAATATGTAACAGAGTTTGGAATATATACTAAACCAACAAGAACAGAAGAAAAATTATATGGATCTTTGGAATACATGTAAGTTAATGTCATATTTTGGACATATAATGCAGCAAAACATGGAGCTGAATACATCATTGCTAAAAATACAGGAGGATATCTCATGAAAACAAATGCCTTTAATGGACCATATAAATAAATCTTACAGTAATGCAAGAAAATATGAACCTTTTTACCTTTTCGGATCTTTTCAATATTATCAAGCTCAGCAGCAATTGAGCTTCTTTTTCTTTTCTTTTTTTCAATAAAATTATTTGTGTTGTTAGTTGCAACTTTTGAAAGTGGAACAACAGCATCCATAACCGGCATTTCATCATTATCATCTTCATAGTCATCATCAGTTTCATCATTATTAACATCAGCAGCAAATTCTTTATGATCATCTATCGAAGGACTGTTTGATGGATTGGTAACAACAGAAGATCTTCTGCTCTTTGTAGCAGTACCAACAAAAGAGGGGCGAGTCGACATTCTAGTTAAGAGTTTATTTAAACGCTCAACTTCTTCATCATCAACATCATCTTCGTCATTATCTACCATTGCTTGCGAATCAATAGATACACTAGGTGAAAGGTGGAATTGTATAGGAGCATGACTTTCATGCACATCAGATGTATGAGTGTTAATAGAATGCATTGACTTTTGATCATCAACAGTGGAGTTTGAACTTTCTTGGGTTGTTTTCTCTTTATTACTTGTAGCTTCTTCATCATTTTTTGGAATTCTATTTTTTCTTCTTTCACGTAAAATTTGACGAATAGCTTCTTTGTTATCTTGTTTTCTTAAAGTTTCAGGAAGAAAAAAAATAATCAACAAACAACAACCACCACTAAGACAAACTAAAAACCATTGTGTTGCACGCCAGCCAAATTTAGGATTACTGGTAATAGCACCACCAATAATAGGACTTAATAAAGGACCAGCAAGTGGACCTAAATAAAATAATCCCATAGCTGCACCTCTTTTTGTAATTGGATACAAATCACCAATTGTACCTGCACCAACACTTTGAACACTAGCTGCACAACCACCACTCAATACACGAAATCCAATAAGTGTATTTATATCACCGGACAATGCACAACCAATGGTAAATCCAAGATAAAGTATGAATGATATGATATAAACGGAACGTCTACCATGTCTTTCTGATAAATTACTCCACCAAAGTGGAATTACACCCAATGTAATAAGGTAAACACCAATAGCAACATTAAGAATAGTAATTGATGTTTTCAAATCTTTCACAGCATCGTCAGAAGCTGGCAACAATATAGATGTACCCATAGGGCCCAACATAGCACAGAATGCAATTATAAAGACAATTGCATTTCTCAATTTGGGAGGTAACTCTCTTGCATCAGTGTATTCGGGTATAAGACAAAATCTTGCCAATAATCCACGACGACTTTTTATAGGAACAATCATTGATTCGTTAAATTTTATTGTCGTTATTCTTGATAACAATGTGGATGACTTTGTTATCTCATTGTTGGTTTTTGTTGTATTTAAATTGGATGGTTGAGTAATAGGTTCAGGACTTTCTGAATTAACAGATGATGTTTCACGTAGAAGTTCATTACTATTATTGTCTGTAGCATGCACCGACGTTGCAAAATGTGTTGTTTCTAGTGACTCCGGAGTTGGAGAATGCTTTGATAGCGTCACGTTTTGCAATCTTTGTACTGTTGAAGGTTTTCTGCTGTTACTCATGATATTTTTTGTTGATCAGCATGGGAAAAGCAATGAATAAAACAAAATAAAAGCAAAAAAAGGGAAGCTATGTTAAAAGAAAGAAAGATGGCCCTATGGGGGTTATTCTATTCTATTTTATTGCATTCTCCACAATGTCCACTGGCCAGTGACCTTAGATGACTGCTTATCAAGATGAAAAAATTAAAAAGTCCCAGAAAAGTGAAGGAAAAAAAAGGTCAAAAACTCGGAGCTCTCGCTGCACATATCCGACGTGAACTGAGAAAGAGGTTCCTTATCAATTGGGGGGATTGGGATGTTTTCTGTTTCTTGTTTCCCATGGCTTATCGATTAAGTTTTGATTTGAAACTCTACAAGCTTTAAAATTTAAACACATCTTTCTAGGGTATGTTTATGTCTATTTGTATATGTTTGTTTATCTATCACTATAACTACAAAAATGACTTTATTTGAATGCTTCTGCAACAAGATCTTTAAGTTCAGAAGCAACGACTTCTTCATGAACACCTGAAAGCTTTTCATCATCTTTCACACCGGGAAGAAGACCATCAAACATTTGATTATACACATCATTTTCAGTAGAGTTGAACTCAGCTGGTTTGGAATTTGGATCAATTGAGGCAGAATCACCAGAATTATTAACAATGACTTTTTTTGGCTGGGCTTTCTTCATACCGTTTGCATTGTTACCCTTTAACAAATAATCAGGAACAGGTAACTTGTTCTTGACATAAAAAAGCTTCCAATTTCTAGCCTTATCTTTCAATTGTAGTGAACTTCTATTTTTTAAGTTTTCATTTATTGTACCACCAGGTCCATACAATTCCAAAATTGCAGTCCAATGTGTACCCTTTTGCATTAAACCTTTCTTCAATGTCTCCTCTTCTTCTGTAGTCCATACTCTTCGGAAAGTTGATGGTCTATTAACCCTTTGCCTTTTTAACGAGTTAGAAGAAGATATAAACGGAGGACTTTTACTGTCAGCTCTATCATTCTTAGAGTCAACCTCTCGTTCCGTATCCCTTTCATCATGATGTTTACGTTTCTTATTTGATACATCATCTTCACTTTCACTGTTTTCCACAGTTGCCTCTTTGTGTTCTTCTCTCTTTTGAGTCATACTATCAAGTCTGTCAAGTTCAGATGACATCTTACCTTTCGGTCCCCAAATGAGGAAACCAACATTTTTTGATACATATTCTAACAAATCATTTAAAAATTTTATCCATTCATATTTTTCCATTAATGTACTATCTGCTTCAGATTTCAATAATGTTTGTTTTCTGAAATCACATCTACTTAAAAAGTCCAATTCTGAAGGTGTAAATAATGCTGAATTTCTTTCAACTTTTACATGCTTGGAAGGATCCTTACGACGTAATAATATTTCATCCATATTATCTGGGAATAAATCATGAATAATATCTTCCTTAGAACGATCTCCCAATTCAACAGCAGAAATATATGCTTGTGTTTTCAATTCTAAATATAAAATCGCTTGTCCTTTTAAGAATTTGGTTTGATTTCGTTGTACTTTAACATTTTTTGTTTCTTTAGGCCAAACATCTAAAAACTTCTCATCTTTAACAAATGCAAGTGATGATGAAGGTTCAAGATTTTGTGGAGGACAAAAAACATCTAAAAACGCTTCATTCAAAAAGAAAAAACCAAGATCAATTAAACCTAAAGTTGCAAGTAAAAATGTAGACAAATTGACTTTTCTAAGAGTACCTTCAATTGTATCTTCTCTACTACGTAAAAAAGATGGAGCTTGCTGACCATATTTCCATAATCCAAATGTAACATTTTCAACAGTAAAGAAAGGACTTTCTTCTGAGTTATACACTCTTTTCGTGGTTTCAAAAAGTTCTACCAAATTACCAAAAGCAATACCAGTATATGATTCTCTATTGGAAACCAATTCCATCACTTTTTGATATGGTCCCTTGGCAATAATTCTTAATATTTGAGTAGATAAATTATCTAAAACAGGTAATGTATTAATTAACATTTGAATATTAAACGACAAATGATCTGGCGCTGTTAAAAGCAGAGGCAATGCTGCTAATTGCGCATTGATATGAGCCGAGTCTTTAACTTTGGATCTTTTTGAATCATTTATTAAGTCTCTATATGCTTGTAAAACATTATCTGTTTCAGTGGTATTAAACAATTCACTATTAGAAGGAATTGAGACACCTTTATATGTACCTGTGACAGTTGTACCTATATTAGCTCCACTAATCATATCATTATTTTCTGCAGTATCTTTATTTTTTATTTTTTCATCAACTAGTTTTGGATCAATTTCCGGAGTTTTTTTACTAAACTTTTCGTTTTCCGTTTCCGTTGAGTCTCTTAGATTTTCTTTAACTTTTTCTGTGGTTTCTGAAGATACAACAGATTTTTCTTTCTCCTTTTCTTCTTTTCCTTTTTCCTTTTCTTCTTCTTCTTCTTCTTCTTCTTTTTCTTTTTCTTTTTCTTTTTCTTTTTCCTTTTCCTTTTTCTTTTCCTTTTCTTTTTCTTCCGCATCAATAAATAATGCTTCAGTTTCTGCATCTTCTTTTTGTTGTTGAGCCATAGAATCTTTTGTAGTTGATACTACTTGATGGTCATTATCATTCATCAATTTTTGAAGATGAATATCAAAATCAGCATCTGTAATGTTATCAATATCCAGATTTAACTCAGATTCTAAAAAATCCATTTCATTTTTACTTAGACGTCTTTTCTTAAAATTGTTGGATAGTAAAGCAAAGTTTCGATCTATTTGATTAAGCTCATTTTGAATTTGTTGATCTATTTTATTGTTTGAATTTTTGCTATCATTATTTTCTTGTTCAGAATTAGCTGAAAAGGATTCAGACTTTTCTATAATTTTAGGTATATCAGAAGACAGTTCTTCTAATTCTGGTGTTTTATTATCTCCAGCCATTCTGTTTTCCTTGTCTTAATTGATGTTAATCCACAATCTTTAAAAATAAAAAACTTCCTATCTAGTCAGTTTTTTTCTTTATTTTCATGTTGAGATAATAAAAAATAGTATAAAAATAAAAAAAATAAAAAAACAAATAAAAACCAAAACAAAAACAAAAAAGAAAAAAGAAAAATAAAAGAAAATAAAAATCTAAAACAACCGTGCACCGAAAAAACGTCAGCTGACGTCATCAGCGTCGATCGACGCAACGCGAAATTTGCAAAAAAAATTAATTTGCTTTTGTAAATTTGAAAATCTAATATGGAAATTAAATAAAAATAAGAAATTGCGTTCTTCGTTCTTCGTTCTTCCACTTCTCATCTGTCAGCTAATTACTTTTCCAAATGCAGCAATTCTCTTTTTCGAGAATATTTGTTTGAGAAGGATTGCATGTATTTTCGTATCGCAGATGTTTCAAAAATAAATAGACTTTTCTCTTTAATAATTAACATACGAATCATTTGAAGTAGATATAACCAATGTCTTTTGAGAGAGCAGAGTCATATACAGCACCGGTTTTCCCTCCACAACAGGATGCTGCTGGGGATCAAAATAGTGAAATCATAAAGGCGTTTAAACGTTTTATATTAGAATTTAGAGTAGATAATGATTTTGTTTATAGAAATCAACTTAGAGAAAACATTTTAGCAAAACAATTTAAGTTGATTGTTCGATCTGAACATTTAATTTCTTTTCACGCTGAATTACATCAAAAATTACTTGAAAATCCTAAAGATATTATACCATTGTTTGAAAATGCTATCACAGAAATTGCAAAGAGAAACATATATTTAACAAATGAAGAAGAACCATCTATTTTCCCACAATGTCAATTAATTTTGTTATCTAATGATAATAAAATTTCAATTAGAGATATTGATTCTGATAATGTTTCCAAAATTATTAAAATTTCAGGTATTATTATTAATACATCTATGCTTAATTCTAGAGCTTCTGAATTAACTTTAATTTGTAGAACATGTTCACATACAATGAAAATTAAATCTAATATTAATTTAGGTTTACCACAATATCCAAAAAAATGTTTATCGCCACCTTTACCTGATAATTCTAAATCTAATTGTGCACCAAATCCTTATTTGATTGTTCATGATAAATCTACATTTATTGATCAACAAACATTGAAACTTCAAGAAACATCAGATATGGTTCCAGTTGGTGAAATGCCACGTCATATTACTTTGTTTGTTGATAGATATCTTTGTAACGTATTAGTTCCTGGTACAAGATGTGAAATTATTGGAATATATGATACTTATCAAAAAAAGGTAAGAAATACAGGTAGTATTAATAATGCAGCAATTAGAAGTCCATATTTGAAAGTTTTAGGTATTCAAACTGCTGATTTACTAAGATCAACAGGTGGTTTAAGTCGAATTTTTTCTGAACAAGAAGAAGAAGAATTTATTGCTTTGTCTAGAACTCCAAATTTATATGACAGATTTGTTAAGTCAATTGCACCATCAATTTATGGCAATGAAGATATTAAAAGAGCCATTACATGTTTATTATTTGGTGGTTCTAAAAAAATATTACCGGATGGCATGAGATTAAGAGGTGATATTAATGTTTTACTTTTAGGTGATCCGGGGACTGCCAAATCTCAACTTTTAAAATTCGTTGAAAAAGTTGCACCTATATCAATTTATACATCTGGTAAAGGCTCATCTGCTGCAGGTTTAACAGCTTCTGTTCAAAGAGATCCAGCCACTAGAGATTTCTATTTAGAAGGTGGTGCAATGGTTTTAGCAGATGGTGGTGTTATTTGTATTGATGAATTTGATAAAATGAGGGATGAAGATAGAGTTGCTATTCATGAAGCCATGGAGCAACAAACCATATCCATTGCAAAAGCTGGTATTACTACTGTTCTTAATTCAAGAACATCAGTGTTAGCAGCTGCTAATCCAATTTTTGGAAGGTATGATGATATGAAAGCACCTGGTGAAAATATTGATTTCCAAACAACTATTTTATCCAGATTTGATATGATTTTTATCGTAAAGGATGAATATAATGCACATAGAGATATGTCAATTGCTCATCATGTTATGAATGTGCATACAAATGGTGGTACTAATGAAGAAACAACTGAAGGTGAAATTCCAATTGATTTAATGAAAAAATACATTCAATATTGTAAATTGAAATGTGCACCAAGGTTAACTCCTCAAGCATCTGAAATGTTAAGTTCTAATTTTGTTGCTATTCGTAAAGAAGTTAAATTAAAGGAATCTTTATCATCAGAGAGATCTTCAATTCCAATTACAGTCAGACAATTGGAAGCTATTATTAGAATTACGGAGTCTTTAGCAAAAATGGAATTATCACCAATTGCTGATATTAGACATGTTGAAGAAGCAATGAGATTATTTAATGCTTCTACTATGGATGCAATTAAGGAAGGTAACACTGATAATGCAGATACTATGTTACAAATGGAAAATATGGAAGGTGAAATTAAAAGAAGATTACCCATGGGATGGAGTACTTCTTATAACACACTACGTCAAACATTTGTTGAAAGAGGTTCATATAGTGTTGAAGCACTGAATAAGGTGTTATCAATTATGGAAAGAAGAGAAATTATTCAATTCAGACATAATAGATCCAGTATTTTTAGATGTGGTGTATAGTTATCCCGACCCCGCTTATATTTATGTATATTATTAAACAATTTTAATATTTTCTTTTTACATTATTAGTTTAAAAAAAGATAGTAGTTATATAAAAAAAATAATCTATAAACAAATGTATAAAATTCATGGAGAATCAATCAAGCAATGACATGAAAACCTTCTCTGCCCTTAGCTAAACCCTTTTGAACAATCTTTTCAATTTCATAAGGATCACTAGTGATGTGTGTCATGTTTTCATAACCGTCTTTAGTAACTAAAATATCATCTTCAATTCTGACACCACCAATGTACATGTATTTATCAACAATTTCTTTATTGACATACTTTTCTTGCTCTTTTGTAATTTTTTCAATTAAAAATGGAGAGAAATAAATACCTGGTTCATCAGTTACAACCATTCCTGTTTCTAACTTTCTTCTTAGCCTTAAGTATCTTAACATTGGATTTGGATCATCATAGTTAGCATGTCCACCAACATCATGAGTATCCATACCTAATAAATGTCCTAAACCATGTGGATAAAACCAAACAGAAACACCAGATTCAAAAATTTCTTCTGCAGTACCATTGTGAAACAAGCCTAAATCTATAAAATGTTTGATCAGAACTTTGTGAGATAAGAAATGTAAATCATCCCAATGTATACCTGGTTTAATATTTTCCATTACTTGAGATTGCATATCTTTAACTGCATTATAAATGGATAAATGTTCAGTAGAAAATTTACCTGTTATTGGGAAACATCTTGTAACATCAGATGCATAACATTTCCATTCTGCACCAGCATCAATTAAAACAGATGTTTTACCATCCATTGGATCATCATTCTTGACATAATGTAATGTACCACATGATGGGCCTGAACAACAAATTGGATCATATGATTGAAACTTGGAACCTTGTCTAATAGAATGGTAAATAAATTCAGCATGTAAATGTGTTTCATTTGTTTCAATAGGTAAGGCAGACATTACAGCCATATGACAATTATCTGTAATTTTTGCAGCATGTCTCATTAATGCAATTTCATAATCATCTTTAATCAATCTAGATTCATCCAATGCATAGAAGAAAACAGGATCTTTTGGAATTACATAATTTGCGAATGGAAGTTTAGCATAATCATCAGTGTCTGTAGTATATATCTTGTAGTTTGAATCTTTTAATGATTTAAGTGTTGTTTCAATATCCTTTGCATAATAAACTTCATCAACATCAAATTCTTTCAATGCATCTTCTTTAGATAATGGTAATCCACTCCACATAATATCATCTTCATCAACGTTTGGTAAAAATAATGTAAGTTTTTCGTTTGCGACATTGAATAATATGAAAGCACCGGCAATTTGTTCAATACCGGTTAAGTAATGAAAGTATCTGTTTTGTCTTAATGGGGCAAATTCATCACAATATGCATATGGGGCAGCATTTGCACCAGCAATGAAAAATGCAAAGTTTTCATCATTTTTATTTGTATTCTTCGACAAAAAGTGACTTTTCACTTTTAATGCATGTGCCTTAGCTGGATATTTCATTGTTTGTAATATATTTTTTGAAGTTGTTACAAATGATCGTAATCCAAAGAATTTTGATGTTCTTTGAAACATATATATAGAAATTCAATTTGAAAACAAGAAGAACGGCAAAGAAAACAGGAGAAGAAATCCTGTAGTCTTTCACGTGAGAGCAGTCTGATAATTACAACAAACTGCCTATTATTACCTATTACCGTTGATTATGTGTATCATGTCATGATACGTAGAGCCCTTTCAGTGTGCGGAACACTTGCCCAATTAGGCAACATTAGGGATGTTGCTGGTGCATGTTTTTCTATTGGAATGTTTCCTATCATAGCAATTTTGAGTTTTCAAAACGAAGAGAGACTAATTGGACACAAGTAGATAGAGAAGTTTGTAGCGTTTGTTATCAATAATACCAGGCACTTTAAGATCACCAAAAATTCAATATATATATATATCCAATCGCAATCACCATTTGCTATTTTGTTGCTCATTATCCAAATCGAATTTTCCAATTTTCCAATTCTCCTATAAAAATTCCTATATACTATATTTACTCTTTTTTCATTCTGCAATCACCAGTTTTGCAGGTATACCTCCTTCTAATGAAGTTCAGTCGGACGAAGGATTAGAGGTATCTTTTTATTTTCTTTGACTTAGTTTACTTGTATTACAAAAAACGATCACTTAACACAAGAACTACTAGCTGTAGAAACATGAACGCAAACTTGACTAAATAAACTATACAAACCCCATTTAAATTACTAAGTAAAAAAATGTACTGAACTAATAAAATAATTTGTATTTACCCAAAGATTCTTTAGTGTAAATCTAAAGAATACCGAATATAATACCTCTAGATCTCTATTTTGTTGATTATTACTACCTAAGCGAGCATCTTTAGACTCAACCAAATACTTTGATCTTTAACTCCATTACAATATGATACCTCTAAATACTATTACTGGTTGCGTGCTAATAAACAACTCATGTAAACACATCCAGTAATATGAGTAAACATGTTATTGAAAACAACAAAGAGGGACCCAGAAAGAAAACAAAGATACATTTCCCCTCTAACGAAGATGATGATGATGAATTTGATGACTTAGAAGACACAGTTCAATTGGAAAAATCTCAAGTAAAAATTTCAGATAGTGATGTATATTTGGATACAATCAATAGAAAAGTACTTAATTTTGATTTACCACTGATATGTAGTGTATCATTAGCTACCACAAATATCCATATATGTTTAGTTTGTAATAAATATCTTCAAGGTGCATCTGAATCATCACCAGCGTATGCACATGCAATTGATTCAAATCATCATATTTTCATTAATACACAGACTTATAAATTCATAATTCTTCCCGAACAATTGGTTTTATCAGGTAAGGTTCTTGAAGATTTGAATGATATAAAATTGCTATTAAATCCGGAATTTACAATTAAAGATATTTCAAGTCTAGATAATGTACCTAAACAAGGAACAACACTTACAAAGACAAAATATGATGCAGGTTTTATACCATTAATTAATGATTACATGAATGATCAAACAGACTCTAGGTTTGATAAATATAGTAAATTTGTATTGAAACATAATGCATTATATTATGCAATTTCTCACATATCATTTATACGAAATGCATTATTAAGTTATACACAATCAGAAACAACACCACTCACTAATCAATTATCTATTCTAACTAAAAAGATATGGTCTCCATTTTTATTTAAAAACTTTACTTCATCGTTTGCAATAGAGAATTATTTGGTTTCATGTCATTTACCCAATAAAATTATTGAAGATATACGTTTATTTTACACATGGATGATCAACACTTTAATCAAGGAAAATAAAAAGATATTTAAAAATAAATTTACTGGAAACCTTCTACTTAATGAAAAGGAAATAAAGTTTATTAACTTGGCAATTAAACTACCACAACAATCTGTTTTTAAAGGAAGTACATCATTATCTATAGAACAGTATGATTTGGTTAAATTGATCAAAGAAAAAAAAATTAAAATTGTAAAATCTCCCAAATATCTTGTTATATACATTGATCGTACAAATGATATGAAAATAGAAGGTATAGATCAAGAGTTAAATATGAATATTTTAAAATTTGATCCTGATTTATTACAACTGGATACAGAACTCAAGTATAAACTTTTAGCAAATATTACATATGATAATAAAGTACACGTTTTCAATAAATCTAGAAATAAATGGGTCGAATTTGATAGTGTAAATCTTAAAGAGATTGAAAAAGAACTTCTTTTCATTACCAACTGTCAATTACAAATTTGGGAATTACAATAGTAATTTTAGATTAGTCAGAATATTTATCATTTTTTATTAGTACTAATTATTTAAATTTATATAGCTAATCTATTAACATTACTTGTGACAATAGACACATTATTATCTTCAATTAATTTTTCTGCTGTAGCAGTTAGATGTTTCTTTGGATCTTTTTTACCGACGTACCTCGTCTTAAGTTGATCTTCTGTTAATGTTTTTTCTTCTTCGATTCTTTCAACATATTGTTTAGCAACCTTGATTAGTTTTTTGGAACCTTCTAAGTTTTGACAATCTTGTTCATCATAGTTCTTTAATTTTAGACCACTCGTCCATTCTTTTTTATGCAAATTTAATAACATATCAGTTTCTTTTTCGGTTTTTCTGTAATCGATATTTAAAGAATAATAACTTCTATTTAAACCATGAAGAAGAGCTTGAATAGTTGGTTTGTTAAGTAGACCAACATTAGAAGTAGTTTGTCTTGGTTCTTGACCCATCATTAATACTTGAGAAGGAATTGATCTAAATGCATCTATAACAACTTTACCTTTAACACTTTGAATTGGATCTATGACAACTGCAACAGATCTTGGATTAAGTTGTTCAAAACTTTGTTGAGTATTAACATCCACACTTGATAACCAACACCCAAAACCTGGATGCGAATGATACCAACCAACAACCATTTGATCTCTACCTGTTTGTTTAAGCATATCCATCATTTTAGTTTGAAAAACATCATCAACAGCTTCAACAGATACACCAGTACCACTTTGTGGCATTGCAAATACATCAACAACTGTGATTGTATAATCATCAACAAATTCTCCTAACATTAAACCCATAACTTCCATTGGAACACCTGCACGTCCATGTTTAAGCATTTTAAGTAATGCTAAGGATGATATATAAACGGTTTCTGCATTATCAATAGCTGGCGCATCTTGAAATCCTGGTCCACCCATTCCTCCCATACCGCCCATACGGCCACCTAAAAGTGATTGTAATCTTTCCATTGTGATATGTAGTTGTTTTTTGTTATTGTTATTGAGTTACCTATTATTAAAGAAAGCAAACATGAATGAATGAATAAATAAACACCTTTGTATTATGAATTATGGATGAGCAAGACCAGTCGCCCTCGGTGCGCCACTGACGAAAGCTCAAAATTCAACACAAATAAATATAGGAGGACACTCTCTCATTATGTATCTCAGAACAGATAGACAAAGGAGTAGTAGACATTTCACTCTTTTTTATAGGGCTTTCCAGTGTTTTGTCAATCATAAACAATAACAACCAATAAACAGTAGAGCGATATACTCCTGTCTATTATTCCATATATATCTTTCAATGTCAATTCCATTCAATTTATCAAAAACTCCAATTTATGACCACTGTTTTTCAACAGACCGTCGTAATGTTGCCATTAGTCAAGACAATGATGTTCAAATCTTTAATTTATCCAATCCACAAAAACCTCAATTGATTACAACTTTGAAACATCATGATAAACCTATTACAGCATTGGATATTTCTAACGATGGTAAGATTGTTACATGTTCTCAGGATAGAAATGCTCTTGTTTGGACTCCTCAAGCTGATGGTTCCTATAAAGAGACTTTAGTATTATTAAGAATTAATAGAGCTGCAACTTGCGTAAAATGGTGTCCTAATGGAACTAAATTTGCTGTTGGTTCATCAGCTCGTGTTATTTCTGTTTGTTATTTCGAACAAGAAAATGATTGGTGGATTTCTAAACATATTAAAAAACCAATTAAATCAACAATTTTATCTTTAGATTGGCATGAAAATAATGTTCTTTTAACTGCTGGTTCAACAGATGGTCACCTTCGTGTTTTTTCTACTTTTGTTAAAGGTATTGACTCTAAACCAGAATCAACTATTTGGGGTGAAAGATTACCATTTTCAACTTTATGTTTAGATGTTAATTTAAATAGTTGGATTGAAGATGTTAAATTTTCTCCCGATTTCCAGTTTGTTGCTGGTGTTGGTCATGACTCATCTGTTTTTATTGTATATCCAGGTTCTGGTGAATTAGAAATTTCAAAATTAGATAAGGTTAAAACTTCTAATTTACCATTTACTTCATTAATTTTTGCAAATAATTCTAAAATTGTTTGTGCTGGTTATGATTGTCATCCAATAGTTTTTGAAGGTGATGCAGTTAATGGTTGGAAACAAACCTATTCAATTGATGATCCAACAAAAAAGACAGCTAATGTTGTTGAAAATCAAAGTGCACTTAACATGTTTAGACAAATGGATTTGAAAGGTTCATCTCAACCAAAGAGTAACAATTTGTTAACTATCCACCAAAATACTATTACTAGTTTAAGACCATTCCAATACGATTCTACTGGTTTGATTAGATTTAGTTCTTCTGGTAATGATGGTAAAGTTGTCATTTTTGATGTTTAATTTTATCAAATAAAACCTTTTTCTTTTAAGTGGCGTATTCTTTTTTTTAGTATATAGTATGTACAATTGTATATTTTTTTATCATTTATCATTTATTATTTATTATTATTTAAACAAAAATTTTTTTTTATTAATTTAGAATACAAATTGGTATATGATATACAAAATGAATAGAGATAATAATCGTACAGAAAAGAAAAAAATAAACTAAAACATGAAATAGACAAAAACATTTAATAATCATCAGGATTATTTATTTCTAATTGATCTGCAATTTGGCGATGTATATCTACAGACATAGCCAATTCATGTTGAATTCTGTCAACAGCATCCATAGTTTCTTCATCAATACCAGAGTCTAAATCAACATCTTCATCAACATCATCATCACCAACGTTATCAGTTGTTGCGGCATTATCAATATTGTTTGTACGCTCTTCTATATTAGAATCAGAACCTGGTTTTCTTTCAGTTTCCTTTTCTGATGTTACTATTTGTTGTTCACCATTGGAGCCTACACTATTGCTAAACTCATCTAAGTATTTTGTTGGATCCTGTTTTGAAGATTCAATAATTGTTGTTGTACTTGCTTTTGTTGGTACAGAAGCTGTTGGTGCATTAACCAATTGATTTGAATTAACTTGTAATAAAAGATTATGAACTGTAGATTTAAAAACTAAACCTAAGCTATCCATCGATCCTTGTAATTCTTTAGCTTTTTGTATTAATGTTGGTATATTTTCAGGATCTGCGATTGCCATTTGCGAATTTATTTCTTCAAGCTTAGCTTTAAGATCATTCAATGTTGTAGCCATAAGTTGGTACTGTTCTAAAATTTCTATTTCCTGCTTAGAGAGGACATTCGCCATCAAGCTGTAGTTGATATCAAGTATATCTGCCATCGCTATTGTTTTTGCTGTTGCTGTTACGTGTATGTTATAACTTGAAGGGCTGATTGCATATATAGTTGATGTTAATGTTAAATGTAAACATTGTAAGACTTTTTATTATGGTCACTAGTCACTACTACTAACAAATAACGTGTGCTCGGAGAATTCAGCGAGACAGGTTTTTGTTTTTTGTTTTTCTTTTTTCTTTTTTCTTTTTTTTCTTTTTTTCTTCTTTTTGAATACTTCAATTTTAGAGATTTGTTCCTCGTTATTCGTCATGAAACACTCCATAAAAAAGCTTTACAGTGCTTATCGTTTAACGGGAACGTTGTACATGAACTGGATGATACATTCGATTGTTCATTTATAAATTTTTTTATACATACATCTAGCAAAGATTTTAAAACAAATGTTACTGCCAGGATTTTTTTTTAATTTACAGCAGCTACAAAAACAATGTTCACAGATAATAGTACCAATCCGACAATAAATAAAAATCCTAGTGTTGTTTTGAGTGAATATGTGTTGACACTATGCTCTTTGTAGTTGTAAATACTTTGAAAATATGATAAACATCCAATGGATAGTGTCGCCATACTTAATAAGACAAATAATATTGCAGTTCCGTAACTAAATTTTGGAAGCCAAGGAGGTGAATTTTCATCATTTCCACCACCTGAATTATTTCCTGATGTATCTAATCTGAAATTTGTCACTATAGTTATTGCAATAGTAGCAAGAGTAATACTAAACTTAACCCATGAAAGTGCCGTCCTCTCTGTCATTAGTATATCTCTTGGCTCACTTGTTGTATTATCAATCATAAGATCCGTTTCTAACAACATGTCTGTAATTTCTTGTAATGTGTTCTTAGGTTGATTGTCTTTAACACCGTGAATGTTAACACGATACTCAGCAGTATGTCCATTATCTAATGATACATTTCTAGGAAGACGTGCCTTATTTGAACTAGTATTCATTTTTATCTTTATTGTACTTTTGACTCTGTTGTCTACTCCGAAGTATAGATCTAATATCTAACACCGTCTTCTTTCTTTCTGAGTGTGGCATCAGTTTTGTGTTTTCTTCTTTTATTGCCAAATCTGTTAATGTGGCTTTTTTGATAAGCAGAGAAAAAATCAAGGCTGCTTACGTCAGCGGCACGTGACACAAAAAAAATAAATGCGAAAATAAAGAAATTTCTGTGAGAAAAAAATAATTTTTTTTTTCAGATTTTTCACTTTATCTTTCCAGCTTTAAAGGAAAACTTTTAACTTCATATAGTTTAGTAATCATTATTAACAAAAAAGATCCTTCTATTCAGGGTATATTCAAATAAATATAAAAGAAAATATTTACAGTTTATAAAGATGTCAAACTACTCAAATATTGATCACACACACAACCATGGGGACCACGTACAAGCAACAGTTTTATGTTGTAATTGTGGTGTCCCAATGGATGGTTCAACAGGTTTAGTTATGTGTTATGATTGTATTAAATTAAACGTTGATATTACAGATGGTATTCCAAGAGAAGCAAATTTAAGTTTTTGTAGAAATTGTGAAAGATTTTTACAACCTCCAACAAATTGGATTAAAGCAGAATTAGAATCAAGAGAATTACTTGCTTTATGTTTAAGAAGATTAAAAGGTTTAAATAAAGTTAGATTAATTGACGCAGCTTTTATTTGGACAGAACCTCATTCTAGAAGAATTAGAGTTAAATTAACAGTTCAAGGTGAAGCTTTCTCAAACGCTATTATTCAACAAAGTTTTGAAGTTGAATATTTAGTTATTGCAATGCAATGTCCTGATTGTGCAAAATCATACACTGCTCATACTTGGAATACCGCTGTTCAAATTAGACAAAAAGTTCCACATAAAAGAACTTTCCTTTATTTAGAACAATTAATCCTTAAACATAATGCTCATGTTGATACTATTTCTATTAAAGAAAATAAAGATGGTTTAGATTTTTATTACGGAAAACAAAATCATGCTGTTAAAATGTTAGATTTTTTAAGTTCAACTGTTCCAATAAAATATAAGAAATCCGAAGAATTAATTAGTGCAGATATTCATTCTGGTACTTCTGTTTATAAATTCACTTATTCTGTTGAAATTGCTCCAATTTGTAAAGATGATTTGATTGTTTTACCTGCAAAATTAGCAAAATCAATGGGTAATATTTCAAGATTAGTTTTATGCTCTAAAATTTCTAATTCTATTCAATTTATAGATCCTGCAAATTTACATATAGAAGATATGCAAGCTAATGTTTATTGGCGTTCACCATTTATTTCATTAGCCGATGTTACTCAAATGATTGAATTTATAGTTTTAGATGTTGAACCATCTGGTGAAAGAAGAGGTAAATATTTAATGGCAGATGTTACATGTGTTAGAGCAAGTGATATGGGTGGTTCAGAAAATGAAGAATTTTATGTTAGATCACATTTAGGAGGGTTATTACATCCTGGTGATTCTGCATTAGGTTATTACTTAAAAAATTCTAATTTTAATAGTGATTTATTTGATCAATTAGAAGCAACTAATGTTGTCGATATTGTGCTAGTTAAGAAACATTACCAAAGATCTAATAAACGTTCGAAGAACAGATCATGGAAATTAAAGAGAATGGCAAATGAAAGAAAGGATATTGTTGCTACTGAAGTATTGGATTCAAGACAAGCAAGACAAGAACAAGAACGTGCAGAAAGAGATTATGAATTATTCTTACAAGATTTAGAAGAAGATGATGAATTAAGACAAAATATTAACTTGTATAAATCTGAAAATGCAAACAAAGTTTCTAATCATGATGAAATGGCAGATGAAGATGAAATGGATGATGACGATGATGATGATGCTCCTCAAATTGATATTGATGAATTGTTAGATGAATTAGATGAAATGAATTTAGAGGGTTAATTCTAAATTAATCAATTCGTTTTTTACTATTGTTATTATTATAAGTATTATTGATCGAATATTATATAACTATGATAATTTATAAATGAAGTTTATTAAAGTTCTTACATAAATAAATAATTATTTAAACTAAATTATAATTTTATATTTATGAATAAAATATACATGCATGTAAGATAAGTGCTCCACTCAACCTTGTGTAGCAGTTATTAAAGCAGAATTAATACCTTGTGGATTTGCACCAATAATTTTATCAACAACCTTACCTTGCTTAATAACAAGGAAAGTTGGCATTGAAGAGATTCCATAATGAACAGCAATATCAGATGCTTCATCAACATCAACCTTATAAAAGTCAACAGTCTTGTGCATTTCACTGAACTTGTCAACATATGGAGCAATCATCTTACATGGACCACACCATGTTGCATAGAAATCAACAAATGCAATTGGTGATTTTAAGACAGTATTACGGAAGTCTTCAGTTGTTGTGACTTCGGTGACTTTTTGTGCAGTTCTGGTGGCATGGAAGAAACGAGAAGCTGGTTGGACAGCAAAACGTCTAGCGGCGTTGATACTTTGTCTAGCTGTGAACATATTTTGTGTTTAGATTGTGATTTGTATGTTATAATGGACTAAATATACAGAAGAAAGAGTATAAAATACCCGTCCTTCCCCATATCGTCACCTCCTCTTTATATATATTCAATGTGAGAATTCCAAAGCTGACAAATTTGCCATGTTGAATTTTTACAATTTTTTAATTTTGGAAGGTTAAGATGTTGTGTTACTGATATTAATTAGTAATTAGTAATTATTAATTATTAATATGAACGTCATTTGCCATTTGGAGTTTATTTACTATTATATATATGTCTTCCAAACGGAGTAAGGCTTAGTATTTGGGGATTCTATCAATAGAGAAATGTCATTATATTATACAAGCCCAAAAGAGACCCAAAATAAACGATTTTGACTTGACTGATAGTTTTGTGGCTGGTGACACTTGACACGTGACTGATCATGGCAGATTGTGGCGGGTGTTGTTTTAAAAAAACAATGACACCGATAAATTGATCTTTGTACATGCATGTTTCCTTTATCGCCCTTTCACATGATCAGATATTATATTAATGACAATGATACACAGCACATACAACAATCATCAGTTTCATAATACAGTAATGTCAGAATCAGAATCTCTACTATATTCACCACCAGTGTCATATACTGACTCTTCATTTTTTGTGGAATTGTCCGCCCTCAAACTTAATATTCTTAAATTAGATACTTCTTATCAGGATATCGTTGGTTACTATAATTTTTCTGCATTGGGAAAAGATCAACCACCATCAATAAATGTTTCAGATAAAAGTTTTAAAGGTAAAACTGAATTATTAAGACAAATTCCCCAAAACTCATGTTTTTTATCTTACGGAAAGTTGTTTAATGTCAATTCAATAGAAGAATTCAAAAATGTTAACAAAAAAGATTTATTATCCGAATCCGCTCTTTTAATCTGGAGAATGATTCAAGATAAATCTTTTATCAATGATCCTGTAGTACTATCATCATTTACGCTATTATCATATTCAGATTTGAAGAAATATAAGTTTTATTATTGGTTTGCATTTCCACAATTACAATCGGAATGGTTACATATTAGCACTATATCTTCCATCTCGTTCAATATAGAAGGTGAAACATTTAATCAACAATTCTATATCATTTCAGGTAATAAACTTGTTACACTTTCTGAATTATTTAATTATGAAAAAGATCACTTACTTAAAATTCTTTTCATTGATACATGTTCTTATGCAAATACTGCCTCATACATATTGCGAAACTTTTTAACCGCTTTAGCATATCATAATTTTCATAATGTTGAAATCCAAGTGGTAAAAGTAACCCAACCAAAATTAAACTTTACAATTGTGTTGGAAAATGTAAATTATAATACTGACTTTTATTCAGATCCTTCATATTTACCACCTGTTTCTGGATGGGAAAAAACATCTCAAGGAAAATTGGGTCCTAAATTAGCCAATCTAAGTTCATTGATCGACCCAATTCAGTTAGCCGACCAAGCAGTAGATTTAAATTTAAAATTAATGAAATGGAGGTTGGCTCCTAAACTTGATTTAAAAAAAATTAAAGATTCAAAAGTATTAATTTTAGGATCTGGTACTTTAGGATCTTATACAGCTAGATGCTTACTTGCTTGGGGTGTAAGGAAAATTACTTTTGTTGATAATGGTAAAGTCTCTTTTAGTAATCCTGTTAGACAACCTTTATTTAATTATGATGATTGTTTAAATGGAGGTTCATCAAAGGCAGAAACTGCTGCTAATAATTTAAAAAAAATCTTCCCATTAGTTGATGCTAATGGTTATTCAATTGAAGTTCCAATGATTGGACATCCAATTAAAGATGAATTAAAAGAATTCAAAGATTATGAGGCCCTCGTAAAATTATTTGATGAACATGATGCTATTTTCCTGTTGTTGGATTCAAGAGAAGCTAGATGGCTTCCAACTGTTTTAGGTAATGCAATGAATAAAATAGTTATTAATGCTGCTTTAGGTTTTGAGAGTTATTTAGTAATGAGACATGGATGTATAAATCCGGATATACCAATTGATGATCAAGAGTCAGATAGATTAGGATGTTATTTTTGTAATGATATTGTTGCTCCTACAGATTCAACTACTGACAGAACTTTGGATCAAATGTGTACGGTTACTAGACCCGGAGTTGCGCTGATGGCATCGTCTCTAGCAACTGAGCTTTTTGTTTCTATATTACAGACTCCAGAGAAACAATATTCCAAACATATTGTAATTGATAGGTCAAATATCTTAGGTTCATTACCACACCAACTAAGGGGATTCTTACACAATTTTGAATTATTTAAATTAAGTTCCAATAATTTCAAATTTTGTACTGGATGTTCACTAGCAGTAGTGAACCAATTTAAGAAAGATGGCTGGGAATTTGTTAAAAGATCTTTGAATGATACTACTTATTTGGAAAATTTAACAGGGTTAAAAAAGTTTCACGAAGATGCAGAAAAGGCAGCATTGATGATGGAAGATTTGGATGACGAATTCGATGAAATTGACGAAGGAATTTTATGAATAAGTTACATTATTAATTAACTTAATTGTTTTTATAAATATACAGAGATTATTTTGTTATAATTTTATAAAAAGGAAAAAAAAATGTTATCTATTATGTCATAAGCATATCAACAGCCCAGTTCACACTTAATGTTCTAATATCAGTATAGGTTTGACCAGTACCCACAAATAAAATTGGTATTCCGGTTGCAAAGACCATATTGACCATAGAGCCAATCAGATCTCCGACAGTGTCACATTTAGAAATAATGAAAAAATCTAAATGTCTATTTGCACCAAAAGCTTTATTGAAATTTTGTGCTTGTAAAACAGAATCAGTACCAACTAAAGCTTCACCGACCATAATAATTTTATCTGGGTTTGCAGCTTTTGCAAATGATGCCAAAGGTGCCATTAAATGAGAATCATTATGTCTTCTACCAGCAGTATCCATTAAAACCACATCAAATCCATTTTCTTTAGCATATTTAATAGCACCAGTAGCAATTTTAGCAACTAAATCTGCACCACCATATCCAGATTCAAAAAGTTCAATTTGTTTCTTCTTTGGTGATAGTTGAACCAAATTATTAACATGAGTACGCAATTGTTCAACTGCACCAGAACGGAAAGTATCACAAGCTGCAACTAAAACTCTATAGTCATTTTGTAATAACCAGAAGGCTAATTTTGATAAATTTGTTGACTTACCAACACCATTGACACCAACAACAGAAATTGAGTATGGACCTTTACCATTAGCTCGTTTTTCTTGAATTTCATGTAATAAATCGATAGATGAATTTGGTGTTAAAAGTTTCCTTAATTGCTTTGCTAACGATTTTTTAGCAGTTTCTTCAATTGAAGTGAAAGATTCAGTAGTTTGTCCAATAAGATCTTTTTCAACTTCAGCCATTAATGAATTAGCAACATTTGGTGAAACATTTTTCTTAATTAAATGTTGTGTCATTGCAGTTTTAATTTTAGAAACATCATCTTTGCTGATCTTCTTACCACCAATGTAATTTTTCAAAAATGAAAATGCAGAACCAGTGGCTGATTTCTTTTCCTTTTCGATAGTTTTCTTTTTGGAAGAAATAATTATCTTGTTCATTTCATCAGACAAATCGTTAACCAAGAAACCTTCTGATGTTTTGGTACCAAACATAGATTTATCTCCCACAAGTTGTTTAATATTGAAACTTGTCTGTTTATCATTAGATAAGGAAGACGAAAAATCAAGAGCACCAGACCCTTTACCATCGTCTTCATAAAATGATCCATCAGGATTCCATTTTCGAGACTTTTTGGATGCAATAACTTTGGAATCTTTTTTATTATTCACACTGGTTGAACTGTTATTCTTCGATTCTTCAAGAGTAATTATTTCAATCTTTTCATCCTCCTTAACAATTTGAGCAATATCATTTAATTTTAATTTAAAGAACATTTCAAATTTATTTATATCATCCAATGAGTTTTCATACAAGATTTTAATGTTTTTCAAAAATTCATATGGTTTTTTAATAGCAATTAATGATGGATATATCATTGTAAAATATACCTTGCTTTTAGATTCATCATTTGTCCAAATTAAGTATTTCAAATTATGACCATCATATGAATAACTTCCCAAACTGATATCAGAATCAACATATTTTTGTATTTCTTCATCTTCATCATTTTTTTTATGCCTCTTCTTTTCTGATTTTACATGTCCCTTATTACTTTCGTCATCATCATCATCATCATCATCACCCTCATCGTTATCACTTTCATCATCACTATCTTCGTTATCTTCTTCGTTTTCTTCTTCATTACCATTTTTGTTAGTCAATGCATCATTTGCTTCTGCTTCTGCAGCAGCAGAGGCATTTTGTGCATTATTAGTTGTATCTGCTAATTCCGAACCTTCAACATATCTCATCTTACGTTCATTGATAAGGATATCATTGATAAATGCATTCACGATACGTGTATAATTCTTTTCAGGTTGATAGTTAAATTGAACTGTTCCAGAAGGGTCAAAGATAAGAAATTGGTCGATCATTATATGTATAAAAGCTTTATTTAGTTTGATGCAATTGTAGTACAAACTTCCTTTCTTTTGTTGTATAACTTCCGAATATATAACTTCTGTTCGTCTTCCAATTATCTCAAATTTCAATTCCAAATGTTCTGATTTGGTCAACAAATCAAAAAGTAACGGCATTTTTTTGAAATTAATATTATGGATTATGGATTATGTAATATTGCGTCGATTGACTTTTGGTACGGCTGTGCCGACGCTTATATGATAATATCAGAATTTTTTTTCTTTCTGGGATGAATTTTTCATCTTCTTTCTATTAAACATTTTTTAGAAATGAGATAAGACATTTTCTTTCTTTTTTTCTGGACAAAAAAAGATCACACAGATACATTCATATTTAGATATATACATAAAAAGAATATTCAAATTCTATAATGTCTACATTTAAAGATTTAGGATTACCAAGATGGCTTTGTGATACTCTTTCTGGTGTCAAGATTACACGTCCAACTAACATTCAATCCGGAACAATACCTGAAATATTGAAAGGTAAGAACTGTATAGGAGGTGCAAAAACTGGTTCTGGTAAAACCATTGCATTTGCTGCTCCAATGCTAGCGAAATGGGCTGAAGATCCATGTGGTATATTTGGTGTAATTTTAACTCCAACTAGAGAATTAGCAATGCAAATAGCTGAACAATTTGGTGCAATGGGATCTAATGTAAATTTGAAAACAGCTTTGATTATTGGTGGTCAAAGTATGATTGAGCAAAGTAATAGTTTAAAAAATAATCCTGATTTTATTATTGCAACTCCTGGTAGATTAGCACATATTATTCAAGAACATCCAGATGATGTAAAAGGTTTAAAAAGAATGAAATTTGTTGTTTTAGATGAAGCTGATAGATTATTAACCGATTCATTCACAGAACACTTAGGTATATGTTTCAGTGCATTTCCAGATTCTAAAAAAAGACAATCATTATTATTTACAGCAACTGTTACTGATGCAGTAAGATCATTAAAAGATAAAAGTGATAACGTCTTTATACATGAATTAGATAAAATTGATGATGTTGTTATACCTGAAAGACTAAAGTTATCATACATTTTAACTCCTTTCTTAGTTAAAGAAGCTATTTTACATAACTTATTAACTAAAGATGATTTTAAAGAATCTACTGCCATGATATTTGTCAATAGGTCAGAAACTTGTGAGCTTATTAAAAGAATTTTAAAAGAATTAGATATAAGAGTTACTGCGTTACATTCGGAAATGCCACAATCAGAAAGAACAAATTCCTTACATAGATTTAGAGCAGGTGCTGCAAGAGTATTAGTTTCGACAGATTTAGGTGGTAGAGGTTTAGATATCCCATCTGTTGAATTAGTCGTCAATTATGATATTCCACGAGATCCTGATGATTTTATCCATAGAGTTGGTAGAACTGCAAGAGCTGGAAGAAAAGGTGATGCAATCTCATTTGTAACGCCCAATGATTTAGATAGAATTTTAGCAATTGAAGATCGTATTGGACGTAAAATGGACGAGTACGAAAAGGTTACTGATAATGCTCTCATTAAAGATTCTCTTAAATCCACCCTTGCAGCTAAGGTTGATGCTAGAATGGAAATGGATAAAGAAAATTTTGGTGAAAGAAAACAGAAGCTTAGGGAGAAGCAATTATTGCGTAATAATACCCCACTTAAAACTGGAAAAGTAACAAAAGAAAAAAAGTCTAAGAAAGCTAAATCAACTAAAAAACAATGATTTCTTATTAGTTTTTATTGAATTAATATTATATTATCTTTTTTCGAATGGTTTTTATTATATAAATTACAGAAATGTATAAAAACAGGCGATCTTGTAAATAAAAAAAAGCTATGAATAATTCATTTACCCATCTTTTGTCTTTCTACGTGAGCTCTTAAAACCTTTTGTCTATCACGTAAACTCATCTTTCTCTTACCTTGAACAGCTTTCTTATGAATCATCATAACGAAATTCTTCTTTCTAGCCTTTTCTCTATTAGTAGTAGAGTGTGGAGCTTCTCTTCTACCCTTTCTAGAACCGAATTTTTCTCTATCTTCTCTACCTTCCATAATACCAGCCATTCTCTCTTCCTTATTCATCTTACGTCTATCTGCCTTGACTAATTCCGTAGAATCAACTTCATCTTCGTTACGAAGTTTGTGACCAGTTACTCTTTCAATACCAGCTTCTTGGTTCAATTCTTTTAATTTAGCAAAGTCTGCAGGAGTTAAAACACTATTAAGTGTAGCTTGAATTGCTTCTTGCTCCTTTAACTTATTTTCTTCTTCCTCAAGTTGCTTCTTAGTTTTCTTCTTTTTGGTTACACCATTCCCATTTTCATCATCAGACAATTCTAAATCAGAATCATCATCATTTGCAACAGTGGTTTTACGCTTCTTATGTTGTCTCATATATTTCAAATACTTCTTCTTGATACCATTCTTTTCCTTGGGTAATTCGCCTTCATTCTCATCATCACTCAAATTAATTTCAGTATCAGATTTGACATCAACCCAATCACCTTCCACATCATCAATATCTTCTTCCTCTTCTTCATTTCCAGGAACATCCCAGTCATCTTCACCTTCTTTACCAAGTAAACCTTGTTCCATCTTCCATTTAGCTAATAATTCCAAACCTGGAATACCAGTTGTAGTACCCTTTTCAATACCAAATTGTTGTATACCCTTAGCACCGTTATGGATGATACCCATAGTGGCAACTTTACCTCTATCTGCTTTAATTAACATTTCTGGTGCAACTTCTCTATACAAAGAAATCAAAGATCTAGCAGCCATCATGACAGCTTTACTCTTAGAACCTTTATAAGCAGTTAAGTCTTGCAATAAGTCTTCATCAATACCTGCTGGATTTCTGGCTAAAATTTCTCGTATAGTGTTTAATCCAGCAGATGCAACTTCAGCAGCAACACCATCACTGACGAATTCATCAGCAATTTTACGAACCATCATATTAATTGATTCAGGTGGAACTAAATCATGAGTAGATTGTGCTGCGGCAGCTAAAATTTGTGTAACATTGGTTTGCTTTGGTGTAAGATACTTTAAAAAAAAAGAATATAAACCTAAAATGGTCAATTTATGTGTACCAACTAATCTTGAAACAATATTCATAATTGCAACCTTTTGCTCTAGATCAAATTTATTAGCATTTTTTCCTGATAAATTATTTTCAAACATTTCTTCAGCAAATTGTTGTGGATCTCTTAATAAATGGATAGCACTAAAATTTAAATATGTTGCAGAATGTTTATTTGAGTTTTTCTTCTTAATTGTCTTTATAGCTGCATCTAATTTCTTACTTCTTTTAGAATTCTTTTTGTTGACTTGCATTTTATGTCTCAATGAATCTGTATCAATTTCATCATCATCGGAATTTTCTTCAAATTCTTGATCTCTTTCTTTATCAGCACCAAGGAAGAATTTGACACCTGAAATGACAACCTTTGGATCAGGGTGTAAACATGCTTGTGTCATTAATTCAACAGTTCTAGTGTCATCCCAAATACCTCTTCTCCACAATTCTCTAGTAAGTTTAGTAGCCCAAACACCATTTGCATCCTTTTGATCAAGTAAATTAAAAAGAAGAGCTTGTGTAGTTCTATTTAACTTTTGATTTTTTGTACCAGTATTACATGATTTAAGTAAAGAAATTAATGCAGTATAAATTTGATTTCTTAAAGCTTTTGAATGAAATCCTGATCCATTAACAGCATTTGAACTATATGCAAATAATAAAGGAAATAATGTTTTAATTAAATATTCAGCAGTAATAATATCTTTGTTTCTTAACATGACTAAACATTGAACAATTTTTTCTCTAAGTTCAGGATCTAATTCAGCATGATTCTTTGTTAAAATTGTAGCTAATTCGTCAGGGAATTTTGCAGTTTCTTTTGGATATGAAGAGCAAACAAAAGACATAAAGTTAATCACTTCTCCAAACTCTTCACTATCTTCTGTTGATGGATTCAAAAGGAAAATATCTCTCATGGATTCATAATGTGAGTATTGTTGTAAAAATTCTTCGTAATAAGATTCTGGATCTCTTCTGACAAGGTTTTGCAAAAGCGCAAAGTTTGTAGGCAAAAGTGCAGCTCTATTTCTTTTAGCCATTTTTGTTGATCAATATAATATATATTTAGATATTTAAATTGTCTTACAGTGAAAGATCTGTTAAATAAACTTGAACATGGATACATCTATTTAAGTTCTTTTTTTTTGATAGGAAAAAAAAATTGAAAAAAAAATAAAAAATTTCAGAAGAAAAAAAAAACGTCTGCACCGCCACAAATTTATTATGATGAAATGAGAAACGCCCATTTGCACCGCCACAATAAAGTGGCTTGAAAAAGTAAACAAAAAGGGTTGTAAATTGTAAAGTGTTAAATTTGAAACTCATATACTGTTGTTTTTAGTTAAAATAAAAGGTTTAAACAACTATCCAAGAAGGAATTTTAGATCCAGAGAATGCAATCAAATGAACTAGCATTTATTTCTCTAGAAGATGTGGAGGCTGACGATTTTCTTTTAGGTAACTTTACGAAAATATCGTTGCCAGGAAATGGTAAACAAACTTCTGATAATAAACATAAAATACCATTGAACCAGATGTCATCTCCTAGAGTTAAAGAAGCTGCTGTGATAAAGGACTTATTATATGTGCTTACTGGACAAGAAGGGATATATGTCAAATACACAGATGATGTACATGATCATGATATTTTGAAAAGTTTAAAGGGTAACACTTATAAAGTTAGTAAAGAAATAGACATCAACTTTAAAGATATAGCCAAACAATTGTGCCATCTAGGAAAACATTACTCAGCTTTATCATATTTTGTTATTTATTTTAATAAATCTTATTATGGTATGGTATTATCTCGATTATGTCAGTATATTCGAAATTTTTTAAAAGAATATCAAGTTTCAGTTTGTAAATTTTATGAATTATTTGATAATGATCCTAATTTTTCAATAATAAGCTTATATCAAACATTACACAGTATTAATGAAGCATCAACTTACCCAAGCTTTGCCAAATCTTTAGAGTTTCTGTACAGTTTAACTCAGCAAATTATTGACGATAACAATGAACGTCTGAAAGACTCTAATTTATTGGACATGAAGTTTAAAACTATTATGCAAACTTTAAAAGAAGATATGAATACAAATATACTAGATGAAGTATCTCTCGATTCCCAAAATTCAAAATATGTAAAGGGGGGTGTTGTTTTAAATATGATATACTCTCATATGGAAAGTTTCAAGGGAGATGTTCGATTTCACAATTTAATAAATGATGTTTACGAATTTGTTTGTCCTGATTATATTAACATATTAAATGAATGGCTTCAATACGGCAAAATATCTGATCCCTTTGAGGAGTTTTTTATTGTTGACTCAACCTCTGAATCAAAGCCATCAACATATGATTCTTATCATTGGATGAATAAATATGCGATTAAAAGGGAGGGTTTATTAAAACAATTTCAATCACAAGAATTCCAAAAACAAATATTTTTTACAGGAAAATATCTTTCGATTATCAATGAATGTGATTCTGATGATAAAATAACTCATATACCCTTCATTCCTATTAAATCCTTGCAGGACAAAAACTTGGAATTGATTATCCACGACGCTTACGTACGATCTAACAATATGATATATAAACTTTTATGCAGTGGATACAAATTACCGGAATATGTGGCTTTATTAAACAAATACTTTCTTATTACAGATGGTTCATTATTTGAAAACTTTTTAAATCAATCGAATCACGAGTTAAAGAGAAGTTTTAATAGCGCATCAACGTCACTTATCACTGTGTCATATAACAAAGCTTATGAAAAGGATAGTTATAATAATGTTGAGATGCTAGTTTTGAATTTACTAGATACTAAATTTGAACGACATTCATTATTAGACGATATTTTAGAAATTATTAAAACATTAGTGACTGATGCTAATGAAATTTTTAATGCTTCAAATTTAGGTAAATTGAGTGATTTAATGAAGACAAACTTACAGAACAATACGAGGCCGGCTACATCAAGTGGTTCAGAAATAGAAGACCAAAGATGTAACAAATTAGCGATTAGTAGGTTTAATATCAATATTAATATTCCATTTCCATTAAATCAAGTTATTTTAGATTCGCAAAAATTGGAATATCAAATTCTTTTTAGACATTCAGCATTGGTAAGATTTATAGAAAAAAGATTTGAAAAATCATGGAGAGAATTAGGCTATCAAACATTTTGGACATGGAACTTTGAAGATAGTAGAGTAAGAAGGTGGATCAAGAGATGTAGATTTATTCATACAAAAATGTTTGATTTCTTGAGAATTTACTCACAATATTCAAATTACGATGTAATAGAGTGCAATTGGAGCAATGTTGCTAGTTTGTTAGTTGATCTGTCAACCGGTGATCAGAATTTTGATCTTAGTAATTTTAAGTTACAGATTACAGATTTTTTAAGTTCATCATTGTGTGATTTATTGTTGTCACATGCCAACGTTGCGTCGTGTCTTTACGAATTATTCACATTGATTATTGTTTTTCACGAATATGTGATGTCATTAAGAAAAGCTTTGTTGTTAATGGATAAAAATTTGTTGAATATTTACAAGGAAAGACTGAACTTATCTATGAAGTACTCCGATAAACAGAAAGAAGAGAAATTGTTAACACTAATTAAAGTTGTCGATTCATATCACCTTGCCTTTCAGAAGAAGTTGATTGAACTATGTGAATATATTGGTTATTACGGAGAGATTGATTCTCCAAAGATGTTATCTCTACATAGTAAAATTGTCTCGTCTTTTAAAATATAACATAAGTTTGTATAATAGTGTAGTTTTAATTAGTGTAAGATTTAGTATGTATTTGTAGTACTTTTGTTTATAATTACATGAAAATACAAGATTTTAAATTTCACCCAAAAATTAAATAGTAGACTGTATTTATATTATGTACAAGCACTTTACAGAATTTAAACTATTTAAAATTCAGTTCTATTCAACATTAATCTAATCTGCCTGAACATTCCGCCATTAGTTCCTTAACTTTATCAACATTTTCTTTATTTAACCCTGAACATGGCACACATTTCCAATTCTTTTCTTTAGCAAAGTTCTGTAAAATTATAAATTTTTCATGTGAATTTTCTAAATCAGCTTTAGTAGCAACAATTAAAACGTTCTTTTTTGCTAATCTTTCAGAACCTAACTCATTAATTAAAATTTCCATATCATCAATTGGATTTTCAGATCCTAAAGATACAACAAAGACTATACCACCTGAACGTTCGATATGTCTTAAAAAATTTAACCCCATACCTTTATTAAATTTAGCATCTTTAACAATACCTGGAATATCAGCAACAGTGAATGGTTTTTGATCAATTCTTAATGGAATAGTACCAATAGTTGGAAGTAACGTCGTAAATTTCCAATGACCTACACGTGGTTTTGCATTTGATATTGCACCTAAAAGTGTAGACTTACCAGCATTTGGTAAACCAACTAATCCTAAATCTGCAAGTAATTTTAATTCAAAAATAAAATATTCTTCAAGACCATTTCTTCCCTGTTTAGAAAACCTTGGATTTCTAATTGTTGGTGTAAGAAAATGCATGTTACCCATTCCACCTTTACCTCCTTTAAGTAAAAGTATTGGTTCATCAGTAGGTTTGTCTAAATCAATACCATCTAATGGAAATGTATCAGAATATAATTCATCTTGTTTATTTTGATTATCAAATATTGAAACTCTTTCATTCAATTCATTAAAATATTCTCTTTGTAAATGATATGCTTCATCTTTTTCTTTAAAAATCCAACCTTTACCAGCACTATATGAATTTCTGAAAAATTGTATAAATTTAGGAATGAAAGAACCAAATTGATCTGCAATAGCTTTAATATGAAAAACTTTATTGTTATAATCATCATTTTGTAATGAACGAATTTCAACAGGATTTGGACACCATCTAATATGTGTACCAACAGGTACTGTTATGAAAATATCATCACCATTTTTACCATCTAATTGTGCACTTTTACCATTTATACCATCTGACGCAATATAACGAGATTTTAAATTATGTAAAGAACTTAATTCATTTATAGCCATTACATAAATATTACCACCAGAACCACCATCACCTCCATCGGGAGGCCCATTAACTATACCTGTATCTCTATAGAATGAAACATCACCATTACCACCTTTACCTGATCTTAATTTAATAACTCTTAAATCAGAAAAAGGTTGAACATTTTCCGCCTTTGGTCTTCTTCTTGCACTAAGAGAAGAGAAAGGTGAAGAAGATAAAAAGTAATCAGATGCAGGAACTGATAATGTATAGTATTTTGTATCTAAATTTGGTTGTTTAACAACAGTATGACTTTTTTTAGTTATATTTGATCTGAATTTAATATATTGTTCATTTTTATCAGAATTTTCCAGGTCTGATTTTTCATTTATAATATAAGTAAATTCTTCTTTATTATCTTCTTCATCTAGTTGAGTTTCATCTCTCAAGTTATCAAGCCATTGGGTATTTTCAGACATGGTTGGTGCATTATCAGGGATATCTGAGGAATAATAACATCTTGTTGACGTGAAATATCGATTTGATCGACGGAACGTGTTTGCTAACACTATATTTTTTAGTGCTATGTTACTCATGATATTATAGTGCAACTTGATAACTATTTATGATTAAAAAAAATTGATAAAGTGTTGAATAAATTCAGTATCTTTTTATTGAAATTATGATTTTTGTTTTGTGCATTGAAAATTACAATAATAAGAAAAAATGTGAAAATTTTAAATAATCCAAATGGGGTAATTTACGCGAAAATTCTAATAATTTAATCAAATTTAAACATGTACAGAATGGATAATTATATTACTATTAAAAATGTCAGTTATAAATAAAAAAAATTATATATATATATGTTATTTTTGTAAAAAAAAAGTATATTTCAAGTACAGTTTTATTTTTTATAAGTAGAAAGATATTCTTCATAACCTTCGGTTTCTAATTTATTAGCTTTTCCTAAAACTTCATCTTCCATGGAGTTCATATAAGTTTCCATTTCACTGATCCATTTGGTATCAGAAGCACCTAAGATTCTAACAGCTAATAAAGCAGCATTGGTTGAATTATTAATAGCAACTGTTGCGACAGGAATACCTCTTGGCATTTGAACAATAGAATGTAAAGAATCGACACCATCTAAAGTAGAACCTTTAACGGGAACACCAATAACTGGTAATGGAGTCATGGCAGCAACCATACCAGGTAAATGAGCGGCACCACCAGCACCAGCTATTATACATTTCAATCCTCTCTTTGGAGCTTCAATTGCATATTTAGCCATTCTTTGTGGAGTTCTATGAGCAGAGACAATTGTTACTTCAAATGGAACACCAAATTTTTTTAAGATATTACAACCAGCAGACATGACTGGTAAATCTGAATCAGAACCCATAATAACACCAACTAATGGAGATTTTGAAGTTCCTGAAATATTAGATTCTGAAATTTGATTTTCTATTGTTATATCATTACCTTCAATATATGCGAGTCTACGTTCACAATCTGACATAGAACCAGAAACAATATTAATATGACCCATTTTCCTTTTTGGTCTAGTTGATTTACCATATAAGTAAACTGAAGTATTTGAAGTTTCTAAAGCTCTTTTACACATTTCTAATTCACCATTTGGTTGATCAAAACCTAATATATTAAGCATAATAGAATTAGTTTGAGGAGTTGAAAAACATGTAAAATTTTTAGGCATTGGTAATCCTGTAATTGCTCTAATATGAGCTTCAAATTGAGAAGTTACACATGCATCGATAGTATAATGACCAGAATTATGAGGTCTTGGTGCAATTTCATTAATTAATAATTCACCATTTGGTAATAAAAACATTTCAACACCAAAAATACCAGCACCTGGAAATGTAGAAACTGCCTTTTTAGCTAATAATTGAGCTTTAGTTTGAATAGTATCATTAGTTCTTGCTGGTGCATAAACAGTATGACAAATATTATCTTTATGAATTGTTTCAACAGTCGGATAAGAGAAAACTTCACCATTTGGATTTCTAACAACCATAACTGCAAGTTCCATTGTGAATGGTGCCCATTTTTCTGCATATAAAGGTCTATTATGAAGAATTTTTAAAGCTTCTTCAATATATGATTCATCTTTAATAACAAAATTACCTCTACCATCATAAGCTTCAGTTTTAGATTTTAACATATATGGATAACCAAATTTAGTACCAATATTTTTTAATTCAGTAATATTACTTTCAACACTAACTGAATCTGCAACAGCAACATTGTTTTCAATTAAATGTTCCTTTTGACGATATTTATCTTTAATAATTTCAATTGTTTCTGGAGATGGATATATTTTGACACCTGTTTCCTTTGCAATTGTTTTTAAAGCTTCAACATCAACATGTTCAATTTCAACAGTTAAAACATCACACTTGGAAGCTAGTTTTCTAATATCATCAATATTTTTAAATGAACCATTAATATGTTCACCGTTTGCATTAATTTGCTTTGCTGGAGAATCTTCACCATTTTCTAAAATAATAGTTTTAATATTTAATCTACTTGCAGCTTCAACAATCATACGACCGAGTTGACCACCACCTAAAATACCAACAACTTGAGAATCCATTTTATTTGACTTTATTTGATTTGATTTGATTTTTTGCTTCAATTCAATTCAATCTTTATTTGGAGATTGATCTGTTCTCAGAGTCTGTTTAAAAAAAGCAGTAACATCCATTCAGCAAATGAGTTAAATGTATATGAAATTCCTAATTCCGGCACATCATAAATCATCACTGAAAAAATAATACATGCGCAACCAATCAATCAATCAATCAATCAATGCACGCTATCTGACTCTGTTCTCCGTAATTAACACAGCTCGCCGCGACACACACTGCTGTTGTGTCTGAATCTCGGTTATGCGCCTATCTTTACCCAAAAGAGAAGTGAAATTGGGATAGGAGCTATACGAGTTGTAGAGTCATAACAAGTATATTTTCATTGGGTATATTCCTTAAAATAACAGAAGAGAAGAACTTATCATCATCAGCAAAAATGGAAAAAATACATACACATAATTCAACAAGAACTACAGGTAATACAGGACATTTTACAATTTATGAAGAAAATCCTGTATATAAGAAAGAAATAACACAGAAGTCACCATTACAAGCAGATGATTCTGATTCTACTAGTTATGATGCATTTGGTCATGAAAATGAAGATAATTTCCCAGATGGTGGTTTAAGAGCATGGTTAGTTGTGGTTGGTGTATTTGCTGGATTAATGACTGGTTTAGGTGTAATGGATACAATGTCATCAATCCAACTTTATGTTTCAAAACATCAACTTGTAAATGAGAAAATAAGTACAATTTCTTGGACTTTTTCACTTTATATGTTTACAAATTTATCAATGGGTGTTATATCTGGTCCAATATTTGATATTTATGGAATTAAAAAAATTTTAATTATTG
This sequence comes from Pichia californica, assembly GCA_030574395.1. Taxonomy (NCBI): domain Eukaryota; kingdom Fungi; phylum Ascomycota; class Pichiomycetes; order Pichiales; family Pichiaceae; genus Pichia; species Pichia californica. The sequence goes on from JAJMEW010000223.1 coordinate 45,397, forward strand.
GTATGATTCTTAATTGTGGTGGTTTATATGCAACTGCATTTAGTACAAAATTATGGCATTTTATTTTAAGTTTTGGTATTTGTACTGGTACTGGATCTGGTATTATGTTAACTCCATTAGTTGGAGTTGTAAATCATTGGTTTTTAAAAAGAAGAGGATGGGCAAATGGTATTGCTGGTACTGGTGCAGTCTCCGGAGTTTATTTTCCAATTATGTTAAGATCTTTATATCCTAAATTAGGATATACAAAATCAATGGTTATTTTAGCAAGCATTTGTGTTATATTAAGTATAATTTCATTATTATTAGTTAAAGATAGATGTGAAACATTACATGCAGAAAATTCAAATCTTGATAAAAGGGAAAGACTTATTGATGCTTTTAAACATATGGTTAATTTTAAAAATTTTAAAGAACGTAGATATCTTTATCTTACATTAGGTATGTTCTTTGATGAATTTTCAACTATTTTAGTTATAACTTATATTGCAACTTATGGAACTGTTCGTAATTTATCTGAATCAACTGGTTATTTAACTGTTACTATTATGAATGCTGCTGGAATACTTGGAAAAATATTACCATTATTTTTAAGTGATTATATTGGTCGATTTAATGTTATGATTATGATTGCAGTATTTATGGTTATTTCAATATTTGCAATTTGGTTACCATATTATAGTGAAGCAGGTTATTTTATATTTGCTGCATTTTATGGATTTGGATTTGGTGCAACTATTGCAATTACACCAGTTTTAATTGCACAAATTTCTCCAACAAAAGAATTTGGATCTAGATTCGCAACATCATATTTCATTGTTGCATTTGGTAATTTAATTGCAATGCCAATAGGTTCACAATTTATTAATGAAGAAACAGTTACAAATTATAATCATATGATTATCTTTGCTGGTGCAACAATGGTTATTGGTTCTTGCTTTATTATATCTAGTAGAGTTTCAATTGTAGGTTGGAGATGGTGTTATGCTTGATATTTGTGTGTTTTATTATGTTAATCATTTCACTTTTTTAACGATTATATATTTCTTATTTCTTTTGTTATAGATCTTTATCCATTTATTGTTAAATGCAACATTCAACCTATATTACTCAATTACCAATTACACAATTCACTGTCATTATGAATCTCCGACGCGTCGATTCCGTGCTTTTTGTCTTCGGTACTTTCCCGATTAGCCAAGGCGCTAAGCAAGCGGCTCTATGATATATATGTTGATCCATGATCCATGATCCATGATCCATGATCCTGAGGTTAGAAGTTTGTAGAAAGTCAACAGAAACAGTGGGTAAAAAGACAGAAATCAGAAAGTGGTGATATCAGCTTCGATATATATTATGTATGGCAGTAAATATCTGACATCCAGCAATAAACAATCCACAGCTCCAGCCCAAAGAAATTGCGTTATCTTTCGCCTGTGTTACCTCCACAATCACAAATCACAAATCACAGCGGCTCGCTAGCGGAATGTACCCAAATAGGAAATTCACGTTGGAATCAGGGAAATCGCAAATTCTTGCTAACATGTTTTTCAGTTGTGGACTCGGATAACCTTCGACACCTATTCATAATGCCTACTCTCTATTTTTTTTCTTTGTCAATGCTTCACAACTCCGATTTTCCTTCCTCAAGTAACGTCTACACTTATTTAGACAATGCAAGAAGTTGCAACACCTGAGAGAATAAAATAGATCACACATATATATACAACAAAAGTTTTTTTTTCTTTGCAAAATGGATATAAAGAAAAAGAAAAAGAAATCAACAGATTATTCCAGAAGAGGATGTATTCAATGTAAAAAATCACATCTTAAATGTGATGAAAAATTTCCAACTTGTTCAAGATGTTCAAAAAGAAATACAAAATGTAGTTATTTCACTAATTTTTTACTTGAAAGTACAGATCCAAGATTTGATCAAAATATGACTTCAAGGACTAAAATTGTTTGGGAAAATAGCAAAGAAAACACTTTACAAAACTCGAATGTACCAAATGATACAACCCCTATTATAAATACTACTTCTACTGTAATTTTATCCAAAGTTAATAGTACTTCAACTTTAATTGAACATATAATTGAAAAAAATAACAATAATGGTATTTCACCAACAAATAATCCTAAGAAACTTACACCACCTGCACCGACTATCAATGATTATAATAATAATAATATCAATAATAGTAACAACAGTAATAATATTAACATCAATAATAACACTAATAATAATAATATCAATAATAATATCAATAATAATATCAATAATAATAATAATAATAATAATAATAATAATAATAATAATAATAATAATAATAATAATAATAATAATTTTAAAACACAAAAATCAAACGATATAAATCAAGATACAACTGATATATCCTCTTTCACAATTCCTGTAACTTCACCGAACAAAAACAAAGATCTTTCATCTCCACAGGATTTAACAAATTTTATCCCATCTCCATCTTTTTTATCTAATTACAGTTATAAATCACCACATAGTCATACAATGTCTGAATCAAGTGAAATTGGTAGCCAACTTTCTGTTTCCAATATTCGATTGAATGATCTTATATCTGTTGAACCTGAAGATCTCACTTATTTAAATTCTTTGAGTAAAGAATATGAAACTATGACATATTTATATAATGAAACAATTCATCCAAATTTACATTGTTTTGATATTCCTTGGGATGGTGGACCACTTTACTATTTTGTTGAAAAAATTAAAGAAAATGACCCAATTTTTGCTAATAGTTCAATCTCATTAAATAATCAAGCAGTTATTGATTTTACTTGGACAATGGCTAGAGTAACTAAATTCTTCTATACTTTTGTTTTATATGCTGAAACTTCATTGATGTCAGTATTAGATTTATGCTTTAAATTGGGTACTAAAAGTTCTATTTTTCAAAGTGTTTTAACTTATCATTGTTCTGTTCACATGATTAGAGTTTATAATACTACTAATGAACCAGAATTAGCAAGTGTTTGGGATTTTAAAGTTAGAATACCTTCTTTCAAACAATGTATTGATTATCTTAGAGAAGGTTTAGAAAATTCACCAGATTTTTCAGATTTAGTTATATTAACATTTGCAGTAGCTATAATTTTTTCAGGTAATGCATCTGATGAAAGTTGGAGAGCTCATTTAAATGGATGTCATCAATTAATAAGTAAATGTTCAATATTAAAGAAAAATGTAGAAATTAATCAACCTTTTGATAATGCTGCTTTGAAATTATATGATATAATAATTGAATGGTATAATCATACATCATCGTTAGCTGCTATAAGTTCTACAAATGGATTTTTAGGAAAAAAATTATCTATAAATAGAAATGATTCTTCTTCAAATATAGCACTTGCAAGTAATGATATTAATTTGATGTCAGGTCATTGTTCACAAATTAGCACACTTATTTCTAAACTTTACAATTTCTTACATGCATTTAATAAAAAAGGTGTTAAATTATCAGGATTACATTTTGTTCATTTTATATTAGATGATAATAGGTCTGTTGATATAACTAATGAAATTAGAGAATATGGATTTGAATTTTTACATGAACTTAAAAAAATTGATTCAAATTATAGATATAAAAGACTTGAACTTGAAGATTTTAGAATGGATTTATCAATAAAATATTGTAATCGTATTTATATAAATGGTCTTCAATTGTTCATAAAATATTTTTTCATTGGTATAAGAGAGAAGAAAGAAGTTAGATTGATGCTTCGTGATATTTTAGATTTAATTTATTCAATGCCGTATAGATCATCATGTGGAATAATATGTCATTGGAATATTTTTATATCCGCAATGATATCTTTATTAATTGAAGATTATGAAATTTATGGTCATTTTATGGGTATATTAAGGGTTTTTCAAATGAATGGTATGGATGTAAACTCAATGGATATTTTGGAACGAATAAAAATGATCCTTTTAGAGAAAAAATATTATATGTTACTGTCACCTGATAATGACTATGTAATTTATTAAAATTTTAGATTAATTTTATATACATACACATTAATGTTTAACTAATAATTTATTCTTCTTCGCTTTCTTCATCTTCCTCCTCCTCCTCATCATCATCACTTTCTTCTTCACTGGAATCTTCTTGCAACATTTCAATCCATTTAGCAACTTTTTCTCTAATTTCCGGTATTTTCTTGGATTCTTTAGAATTCCACCATGCAATAATATTTTCGTCATCTAATATATCAATATCGTATAAAACAACAGCAACGCATCCAAATAACAATGCCTTATAATCTTCATCTAGTTTATAACAAATTTCTTGTATAATTAATAATAAATCAACTTGATCAGCATCATCAAAAACTTGTCTATTAAACATCTTACCCCAATGCCTAAAAATCTTTTCTGCTGCATCTTTAACACCTAATGTACCTGTTGCAATGAAATGATTAGTACGTTTTATCATTGCTAAACAAGAAGATTCACGAACTTCATGATATGTAACATTCATACTCATTCGTAAAGTATTTAATTCTAGCATAGCAGTATCTAAATCATGATTATTTTCCATAGCACGTTCAACAGTTGCAATTGCTTCTTTATCAAAACTTTCACCTTCATCTTCAGATACAAATCCACTTGCAGATGAATGTGATCTTTTCTTTTTCTTGTTTGTATGATGTACTGTGATTGCACTTGATGCAAGAGATGAATCAGAAAGATTTAATTCTGCCATTTCATATACAATGCCACTTGATGGTTCATTTTGTGCTTCTTCATCATCTTCATATAAGAAACCTAAACCATTATATCCAACAACAGAAGGATCACGTAATGTTAATTCATTAACAACTTTAGAAGGTCCATCAAATTCATCATCGTCACTATCATGTTCATCTTTTTCATCATCATCATCATCGTCATCACTTGAAATTATATTACTGGAAGTTGAATTCTTAATACGTTGTTTAATTATTCTTGTATTATTTGGAACAATAACGTTTTCATCAATAACTACACCAAAACCTATGACGGAACCTGGATTTAAAATAACATTTTTTCTAATTATTGCATCATTAGCAATAATTGAATGTTTAATTATACAGCCATCTTCAATGATTGCACCATCCCAAATATAAGAATTTTCAACAATAACATTTGCACCTATTTTACAAGATCTACCAATAACGGAATTTTCAACTGCTGTTTCATCACCGATAAACGAATCTTTGCCAATAACAACAGCAGATTGTAATTTACATGATTGTGAAAGTATGACACCATTTTCTTTATAAATATGTTGACTTCCATAAGTATATGTTTGATCTTCTAATAAATTTCTTTCTGGAACAATTGGATAACACCACCTTTCAAGAACATCTTGACAAATACCATCATATGTTTGCCAGCTTTCAACTCTAGCTGAATATTGATCATTTGTTATATAGGAATAAATATGTTTTTTTAATAAATCACTTCCTAAAACACCTTTGACAAAATCAGATCTTAAAGTTTGATAATCAAAATTTTCTTGAAAAATTGTTGGAACAGCAGCTGTACAAATATCAACATGACAATCAATTAAACTATTATTTACTTCAAATTCGGCAATATCTTCAAGAACTTCAGGATCAATATTGACAGAAGTTTTTTTACCATTAATTGGAGGCAAATCTTGATAATATAAACATCTATTAGTTGCCCTATCCATGATAAAACAAGCAGGTTCAATTATTGATCTTGAACGATGCATTGGAGATGCTTGTGTTAAAACCATTGTACATATATAATCACGATCATTTGATTTATATTTTTTATGATCTTCGATGACTTTAGCAATATCCAGATTAGTAACAACATCACCAGAAATCAAAATAAAATCGCCAGTTATTAAACCTCTCGAATCAACATCTCTCATTGCATCACCAACAGATCTAGATTCTTTAGATGAAATTGTTTGAATCTTTTTAAAAGGAGATGAAATCGTAACCCATTTAGAATTATCAATATATTCTTGAATTTGATCAGCATGAGAACAACACATAACATAAACTTCATTGACAACATTGGATTGTGCTAAAAATTCCAGTGTATACTCAATTAATGGTACATTTGCTAAGGGTAAAAGGCATCTTGGTTTGACTGATGTTAACGGCATGAATCTAGTTTGAAAAGAATCAGCCAAGACGATGGCTTGAAATTTGTGCTCATCATCTGTCTCTTTGTTTTGTTTTGGAGGCATATTTATCCTTAGTATACAAACTGGGGTGGACAGTATAATATCCTGTATAGATATATATTATCATCTCATACACAACATCTAGACATTCAGCTTTTTCATGTTCATTATGTGGTGACACACAAAAGTTTTTCTCTCCATCACCAAAAAAAATTACTATGGGATGAGAAATGAGAAAGTGGAAAATAACAAAAAATGAGAATATCGAATATTGAAAATTCGAAAGTAATTGAAATGAAATGTTCTCTGAATCTTCTATCTCTTTTAAGGGTGTTTTATGTTCTATGTTCTATATATATATTTATTATTACAATAAAATGGTATATTTTAAGTGGTAAAAGATACTGTTAATATCATGAAATTTTACTATCTACTCTTTTCTTTGTTATTGATTTAAATCAAAAGCGTACTCACTTCTTTGTCTTAACTTTTTACCCCATCTCATGAAAGCTAACGGACATAATATCAAAACACAAGCGAATAAACCTAATAATAAACCCGCCCAATTTGTACCCATATTTTCAAACATAAAAGTTGCAAATAAGGGGAAAACAGCACCAAATGAAGATCTCATAAATGTATTAGCTGCCATTGCAGAAGCTGCAAAAACCAAGTATGCATCAATTATATAATTTGTAGATGGATTAAATATAACAATAAGTCCAAAACCTGTAAAAATTCCTGATACTGTAGGTACCATCCAATGAACTTTTTCTGGATAATTACCACTCCAACAAAACCAAAATAAACCAATTGGAAATGCAATACCACCAGCAATCATCGGCGGTAATCTATTTTCTGGAATAATTTTACCACCAGCAGCTGACATTTTTTTATTATATATACGCCCATACCAAATACAAAAGAATCCACCTAAAAATTGTCCAATAATTAAACCAAAATAAGGTAATTCAGCAACACCACCAGACATTCCATAACCTTTTGCAAAAACTATAGGATATGCTTCAAGAAACAGATAAAGCATACCGTAAATGAAAGCATTGTACAATGATATAAAAAAAAGAATAGGTTCCGTAAAAAGCATTCTAAGAGGTCTTGCAAGGTTATTTTCAACAATTTCTTTCAAACTTAAAGTAAATTCATCATGTGGTGCATGAATACCCCAATTACCTGTCCTTCTTCTAATTTCTGTTGCCTTTTGAACAAGTATAATTGGATGATGTGTTTCAACTTCAAATAATACAATACCAACAAATGAAGCAGCTGCCAGAATACCAGTAATAAATTGTGTCCATCTCCAGCCTAAACTTGCATTTTTCACAATAAAACCTCCAATAAATGGAGCAATTAAAGGACCGGTAAAAACACACATTGAAAATATAACAATTGCTGTACCTCTTGTTCTATTACCAAACATATCAGCAAATGACGCTGGAACAACAACCAATGGAGCTGCACCTAAAGTACCTGCAAAAAATCTACAAATCAGAATTGATTCTAATCTATCAGAACAAGCAACTGCAAAATTAAAGCAACAAAATGCAAATGATGAACATAATAAAACTGGTCTTCTACCGAATAATTCTGATAATGGAGCCCAAATAACAGGACCTGTAGCAAATCCTAAAA
>JAJMEW010000224.1:0-53227 GCA_030574395.1 Pichia californica
TAGTCAGAAAATTTCTTGGTTTGATTCGATATCTTTATGTCACGTGACAAGCGATAAAAATAGTTAAAAAGTGTTAAAAAAGTATATATTTTTTAGTAATATTTACTAGCATATGATTTATTTAAAAAATTTCAAAATTATTTCATTAAAAATACTAAATGAGGATTACGTAATCTAACAGGTAGTGCTATAATCAATATAGCTAAATGGCCCTTAAATTTGGGGTTGCGCGAGAATTTTGGGGTAGCAGGGTGTCATGTATAGTGATAATTTGTGGTGATTAGATTTTAGCTGAACGTCCACCCTTAGTTCTGCAATCGATTTTGGAACCGAAGCTTTTTCTTCTCTTTTTTGCAAACAAACTTCTCAGTGCAAGGGTTGCAGACTTCTCACAATGCTAATAAATAGTGAGAATGCTAGATTATCACGTGTAATGATTCAGGGTTTTAGACCCTAAGTTTACTGATGGACGCACACCAGCCACACTGGTATACGCCCAACCCTATATAGATACTGGTCTCTCTATTATATGACTCTCTTCTGGTACTAGATACATTGTATATATAAACCTATATAGACAAGAACATAAATCAAGAAAGATCAAGAACAATACATTGAAGATTATTCTACTAATAGTAATACTAAGAGCTAACCAGTGGTACATTTATATGAGTGCACCATCAAAAGGCTTTCATTGTTAAAATCATAAACAACCAAAAAATAAAACATGGTTGTGTTATTTTGTTCGATGTTGCGACTGACGATAGTAAGGTATCGCATGAAGTTCTAAAGGAACATTTTACTGTAGATGTAGATATTGTTAAGTGTCTTTGGCACAAGAAGATCAAGTTTGAATCTAATTTAGACAAGGCAGGGGTTGATATTATGATGAAGATAATGTGGATAAGAAATCTAATTAAAGCCAAGATTTTGGAAGAAACATTATTGATTCATTATTATTTAAAAGTCAGGATGGCTCACATGGCATCATCTAGTTCTCTTTTTCAAATCATTGAAAAGGTTAGAGTGGCTAAGAAATCAGGGTTAAAGATCATATTAAGAAGTTATTCCAGATTTAGATTTATTAAAAAAAGATGAAGAATACATAAAGTATGTTGACTTAATGATGAAAGATTGTGCATCGTGGTGTTTGAGCTACAGATGTGTATTGCCCCATTCACATTCTATTGAAATCATACCAGAAGTAACTGAGAAGATGAAAGAAATAGCCAAATCAGTGTCAAGGGACTGCGAAACAAGAAGAGCTTCCAGTTACTGAGGAGAATGACATACAATGTTTGTGTTAAAATTTGTATCAAAACTGGTTTTTTCTTTAGAAGAGGCAATGACTCAAACTTCAAACACTATTAAGCCTGGTGACATGTCAAAGAAGGTAAAAAGATTGGACGATGATTTCAATAAATCGTTCACCATTTTTACTGAATATAATAAAAATCCCCAATATGGATTATTGATGATTACAACTTCAAACAATGAAATTATGCATAATGCATTAAGAAACCATTAAAAAATAAAAATGTCTCCCCATTTGATTGATTTGTTTTAAAAATTACAAAGATACCTTTTAAGCGAGGCATTTACAAGTTATTTTTACAAGGTTAGAATTATTCATGACTTTCCATTTGAGAGTTTAATGACAATTGCCCAACAATAAGCTTTTAATAAAGGAATTAAAAGTTTTAAGGAAAGCTTTGTCGAAAATGAAATTGAACAAATCGAAAAACATGATAATTCTGTTACACCAGCATGTGGTTGTTTAACCAGATCAAAATATTGTATTCCATGTCGACACATGCTCTATAAACTATACTATCTAGCTGAAAATTATATGCTTCAAAAAAGAAGAAATTTATTGATGGAAAGCGATGGTGACGATGAATATCAGGTTATGCAAGATCTGGAAGGTGATAACGATAAAGATAAAGAGGAACAGATTGGGGAAACATTTTGTGAAAAGCTGAAGACATCGATAATGTATGGGAATATTGTTCAACATCACGTTGACTTGGCCGAAACTTTGATTCAATCTCAAAAATGGGAAGATGTCGATATTCTAGCTGATGAGAATATTTTAAGAAACAAATCAAACTCCAAAAATGATACAGCAATGCCTGACAAGGTTATGGAAAGTTTGGTTGAAGATCTTAATAATGATATCCTTTTAATGCTTGATGGCTTCAAATCTGGACGTGGTGAATTGAAAGATAGAATTGTTGATGTAATCACAAATATGTGCAAATCAAGTAAAATATTGGCCAATTCAGAGCCCCAGTTATATGAGCAGCTTGTGACCAAAGATGTGAATCTGTATTTGAAATCGATTACCGAAGTTACGACTAATAGAAGGAAGAGGGCTCATCTGGATGAAAGTGACGGCAGTGGCAATGATGATAGTGAGAGTGATGGCAATAAAAGTGAAAGTTATATTGATGAAGATGATTTTGATGAAAGTAGTGACAATTAGTTAAAAGAAAATAGTAAATTTCTGTATATTTTTTCATTTGTAAAATAATGACTGCTTTTTATGTATATTCTACTCCCTGCTCATTTGAATCCGCAAGACTTTCTTTCTTAGCAATTATTCTTCTTTTAGGTGAAATGCCACTGACCATAATTTCAACCATGTGTGCAATAGGTGTCATGTACATCTTTATGTTATAAGTTGTTTCACGTTATTTTCTTTTGCTAATACTCACGGATGACTGAAACTCAAAAGGAGCAATATCAAAATTATCATTCTTCTCTTTTCCATATCTTTTCTATAGGCTGAATAGTCCATTTTCGTGCTTTTCTAAGTACAACACATTGTGACTCTACTGTTGACAGATTCTTTTAGCCTCTCTACAATAACATTATGATCTTCATTTTATTCATCAAAAAAAACATTCTGATTTTTAGAAATATTTATCATTGGTAAACCTTCTTTGTATCTTGAAATGCCAGGATAGGATAATTCATACATCAATTTAGCTGGCTTCCCAGAACTACTGTATTTTAGTATTTTTCTTAATAGTGCCCCATAAATTTCCCCAGGCGTTAATATCAAACAATCTCTTTTCATCTAATCGTTATATAGAACAATACCATAACAGTATCATATATAACTTACAAATTTGTTTTCTGAAAAAACTCCATTTTCCAGGTTTCTCCCGTATGATTCCATGCACTCTAGTGCATCTAGATACCTATCATGTAGTACCACTCTAATTTCTCCACCCACCTACCAATTATTCCTTGTATTTTACCCTAATTCCCCTCCTTCAATTTCCTGATTTCCCTTCAACTTCAGCGTAATCATGGGTAGCAGTGCCACCCGCGACCTCTAAATAAACTCTCTCCTATTCTTTGTTGAAGAAGATCAAATAGTTCACTATTTGATTTGCAACAATAATATATCTTTTGTATCGGAATTTAAAGTTATTATTATAAATTGTTATCATTGGATGATTTTGTTTGATTAAATAACTTCAAATTTTGTATTTTTTATATTATGATTATGATTTATAATTTTATTTAAAACAACTGATATTGCTATCATAAACTATAAAACGTCTATATATAAAACAATGAACTATACACAATTTACTTAAATTTATAAATTCTTAATAAGAACAGCAGGTTGACCTGGAACTGCATTATCAATAGATTTAACCTTTTGAGGAATTTCAACATCTTTTTCAGAAATAATATCCTTACCATTAGCTGCACCATTTTCAAATGAAACAATTTGAACACTTGTAACATTAATAGATGTTGGTGCTTTCCTAATAGATTCAATAGCTTGTTTGACTACATCAATTTCATCAAATAATAACTCTCTGTTGAAAACTTCATCAGCCTTTTCAGTAATTAATTGTTTTTTCAATTCATTAATGAATGGCATTGCACGCTTGATATCTTTACCATCAATATGTTCCTTAACAAGTTTCATATCATCTAATTTACCTTCTTCATAAAGCTTCTTTGTTGCCTTAACATATTTATCTTGCCATTCTGGGAATGAAGAAGAAACATAAATAGTTAAAATACAATCAACATCCTTATCAACATCAGCCTTACCACCCTTTTTCTTCTTTAATGCTAAACCTTCAGATTCTCTAATGGTTCTTTGTAAGCTTCTAGTATATGCTAAAGCAGAAGATAATTCATTAGAAACTGCTGCTTCTGGAACTGGCCATTTAGCATTATGAATAGAACCCTTATTACCTAAGATTTCTCTATAAACGAAATCACAGAAATGTGGTGTAATTGGAGAAAGTAATAAAATTTGAGTTTCAATATATTTGAAAACCAAATCTTTATGTAAACCAGCACCAGAAGATAATGAAATTTCTCTGTAAAAATCTCTAGAATATTGGTAATCAAATAAACCTGTCTTTAATGCAGCCTTATAATAAGTGATATCATAGTTCTTATAAGTTTCTTCAATTAATTGGTTCATTTCATTGTCAAAAGCTCTATCAAAGAAGTTAAATGGACCAGTTCTTAATTCATCCTTGGCTTTAACCATTTCATCAAACCATTCTTTTAAGTTGAATAATCTTAAAATTGCGGCATTAGCATTGGTTTCATCAAAGTTTGCGTCTTCAACTGTATCACCAGCATCAGCAAGTGCAATTCTTGAAGCATCAGAACCAAATTTTTCTGTTAATTGTTCCAGAGTTCTAAAATTACCAGTTGACTTAGACATCTTAGCATTATTTAACATCAAGTGTCCATTACATCTAATACCAGCAGGCCAGAATGTCTTTTTAAATAATGCAACATGACAATAAATGTAAAATGTTAAATGATTTGGAATTAAATCCTTACCAGAAATAGATTGATCCATTGGGTAAAAGTATTCAAATTCTCTTCTTAATAATTCTAATTTTTCGGTTGGGATAGTAATGTTTTCCTTTGAATCACCTCTACAGAAAATATAATCAAATGTTTCATCAGTTAAATCTTCTGCTTTAATACCTAATGGACCAATTTCTTTACCGTAGAAATCAGAATGAAGTAAATGACAAATAGTATAGAATGATTGATAAACAGTAGAATCAGACAATGACTCAACTAAATACTTTTCATCCCAAGGAATTTTAGTACCTAAACCATATGTTCTTGAAAGAGCCCAATTTTTTAACCAGTTGAAAACACCTTCAAAGGCATTATTGGTTTCTGAGTGGAAAGTTTTCATATTTTCAAGACATTCCATAGCTTGAGCCTTCCAATTTTCTTCACCGTAATCTAAGTACCATTGATCTTCTAAAGAAACAATACAAGAATCACCAGATCTAGACATAACAAGAGATTCTGGTTCATTATAAACAATAGCATCACCAGAGTCAACCAAATCTTGCTTAACCTTTGGCTTGGCAATTTCAACTTTTTCACCCTTATATTTACCAAGGATAAGAGTACCATTATAGAAACCTTCCTTGTAAGCTAATTCTTTAGCAGCAGCTAATTGAACAGAATCCTTTGGAGAATTAATCTTTAATTCTTTAACTAAAGTTTCTGCACACTTATCACCATATTTGTCTGTATGAACAATTGCAACTGGTTCTTCAATAACCCAATCCTTTTCAATCTTGTAGTATTCTGGCTTGTTAAATAAATCTCTAGTAGTAACATAATCATCTGGAGAATCAGATGGAACACATGTGACAACACCAGTACCTTTGTTTTCTAAAATAGTTTCCATAGGTAAGACTCTTAAAGTTTCATTAACAGCTAAAGGAGCATGAATCTTAGAACCAACAAGTAAAGAACCATTAATATTAAGAGTAGATTTATAGTCACCTCTAACTGGAGTTAAATCTTGATAAGACATGTTCTTGAAAGCTCTTTCAGTACAAACATAATATTCATCATCAGATGCCTTGAAGATACCATAATTTATTTTTGGAGAAACAAAACAACATGTTTGACCATACATAGTTTCTGGTCTTAATGTAGCAGCAACTAAATAAACTTTCTTACCAGTTAAATCAAAGTTTTCCTTCTTAAAATAATCTAATGTATCACCAGTAAATTCTGTAACTTGAATCTTAATACCAGTATATTCTTGTGGTAAAACAGCTTCACCAGATTGTCTATCATGATCCATACATGGTTGACCATCCTTAACGGAATAGATTGTGTATCTCTTACCGAATTTAATCTTACCAAGTTCTCTTAATCTGTTCATTTGCCATCTTACAAAAGCATCATAATAAGGATTCATATCAGTAGTGATCATGGATCTTCTCCAATCAACTCTACCACCGAAACTTTTGACGTGTTTTTCAACTAAAGGTGGGAAGAAAGTTAACCAATAATATGGATCTTGGAACTTCTTAATATCTTCAATTGGGATACCTAATTGTTGCATAATTTCAAATTGATATTTAGCACGACCAGTTTTTTGAGCAACTTTAGATTTTTTTGCTGTAAACTTAGTAGGATCAGTCTTTGCCTTTTGCTTATCCTTTTCACTAATTTCTTCAGTTTCAGTTTCTTCTTCCTTTGGAACTTTAGCAAAATCTTCACCAAATAATTCAATTTCTCTCTTTAATTTATCTGCAGCAGCACGAATTGGCATACCGGTACAATGGAAACCTAAAGCATATAAAGCTCTCTTATTTCTTAGTCTTTCAAAACCAACGGCAAAGTCAACTTTTGAGTATGTGAAAACGTGACCTGCATGTAAAATACCATTCATATATGGATAAGCCATCGAACCAAAAAACTTTGGATATTTTTCATGTAAATCTTCCCATGATGTACCATAAGGAACTTCGTCATAAGTTGGAGCATTAATTTCAAATGGTTTTTCAACTTCCCAGATATCTTGATATTTCTTTTCAATTTCAATCAAGGTATCTCTACGAGCAGTGTTTTCCATAACAACTGCCTTTTGGCCTTCAGTAGCACTCATTTTTAGAATGGCAAAATAAGGGGATGTTTCTGATGTGTGGTGAGAAAGGATGATCTATTTTAGAAGAAACTGTAACTACAAATAAGTGGAAAAGCTCAGCTGTGACAAACAGACAACTTCAGTTGTCAAGTATCCGTCCAGCTTGCCTTGCTTATGTGAGTCAGCTCGACGAAAAAAGAAAAAAATTGAAAAGGTTAGCATCCGGAGCAACACCCACGGTGTCGTGGCACGACAGCATCTGCGCTGTGTTTTAAGCAGCTCGCGGAATAAGTGGGAACAGCATGTGTTAAGCGAGAGAAGTGAACATTGCACAGCTGATGGATGGTTGATTATGATAGATATCTAAGGTAGATGGTTCTCTTACGAAAGAGTGGAGTATTACTTCTTACCACAACTCTTGCTTAGCAAATCTAAATCTAAGATACATCATCATCTGAAAACTTTTCTACTAAGACCTTAATATCGATACTACCAATACCCCCTTATCCAAGATCAAGGAATATACCATACTTTATTAATAAACTAAAAAATACAGATAAACATTATTATATATACGAAAAACCAAACACGTTTTCATTTACTTCCATGTCCAAAAATACCATAGATGTCTCCAATAGCGATTTAAGTTTTAATTCTGATGTAATGGGATCCATCCAATCCTCTGTCAATTTTAAGAAACCGCTAATGATGTACATTAAGGATCCACTTCAGACAGACGCTGGAAATAACAACGGATCACCAGATTCCGACTCTTGGATTAACAAAATTATCTTTAGCAACACTACTTTGTCACACTTTACCAGGCAACTGATAGTATCTGATTTCATTCGATTACAAATTGTAAAGAATTCTATTGATTTTAATAATTTAGTTTCTATTATGCCCTCATTTCAAAATACGCCCACACCTTGTATTGTTTTCATATTCTCAGGTCAAATTATTGATATATTTCCAACTGATATTGATGTGAATATTGTGGATGACAAAATAAAGACAATCCATTCAAACTTACAGAATATTAGTGGAAAAATTAATGCACAACAAAGTATACCTTCACATTCTTCTCCTTATATACATAGATCAGAACAACAACAACAACAACAACAACCACAACAAACACCAGTATCATCAGTGCCACTAGCATCGGTTCAACACCAGTCAGCTCAAACGTCTGATGTATCTTTGAATAATAATACAACTAACATACCTGCTGTGTCAACTAATTCTAATATAACCAATGCTAAAAATAAATCACAACAATCAAAGAAATCATTAAAGGAAGAATCTGCGGAGGTTGCAGCTTTAAAATACAAAGAAAATCTTTTAAAACAACAGAAGCAAGCAAAATTAGATCGTGAGCGTATATTGAATTTATTAAATTTAGATAGAAAAGAACAAAAGAATAAAGAAAAGGAAAAGAATTTAGGAAAGAAGAATCTTTCAATTGATGAAATTCACGTACATGAAAATTTACATAATTCTAAAATTCAAAATTCTTCAACTTATACTATTCAATTAAAATTATTAGATGGTTCAACAATTCGTCATAATTTTAAAAGTACTGATAAATTATTAAATGTTAGAAATTATGTTTTAGAAGCATATCCAGATTACAATTCTTTTCCATTTTATTTTTTCAAAAACATTGATAGAATTACATTCGGTGAAGCTGATGAAAATAAGACATTATTGTTATTGGATCTTAATAGATCAACATTAATTTTAAAACCAGTAGAGCCAGAAGAAAGTCAAAATGTTTCTGTTGCTGCTGATAATCACAATGCTTCTACTTTTGGTTGGCTAAAAAACAAAATGTATTCTTATTTATGGTCTTCTGAATCAAATCAAAATAATTCATTTTCTCACGATAATAGATCAATTCCAACTCCAATACCGCAAGCAACTACTGACCATCAATCATATACTTCATCACTTTCTGCTCATACACAAATTGAAGATGAAAGTGATTGTGATACCGTGTACCATACTCCATTATTAGGATCTACTACTCCTTCAACGAGTTCATTAAGACCAACAATGAGTAGTTTTAATCTTTATGGATCTCAAGGTCTGATTCAACCAGTTTCCCTTTCATCATCAACCCATGATCTCAGTAATCCTACTATTGATTATCAACAACAACAAGAACAACATCAAGAACAACAACAAGAACAACAATCAACGCTAAATGAAGTTTTACAACAATCGGGGCAACATTTGGGTCAACAAACTGATGAAGAATCTAGATTTTTGACTCAAAATAACGATAGAAGTCTTCGTAATGTAAGAAATGTTGATGATATGGATGTTAATAATGGTAATAGTATTTCATTACAATTTCCTGATGATAAATGAATGATTGATACATCTCTAGCTTTTCAACATATATATATATTCTTTTTTTTCTTTATTCCTTTCTTTCTTTATATTTTTATCTCTTTATCTCGTTATCCCGTTATCTCTTTTTTTCTTTTTTTCTTTTCAGAATATAATATCATATACTATCAATTTCACTTAGGTACTGGTTTAATCATACTATCTAGGAATGAGAACATAAAAAATTTTTCATTATTATATATAATTACTGTATACACATAGTAAAAATGACGCTTTAATAATAATAGAATTAGATTACTTAATATACTTATGTTAATAAACACTAGAGATACATAATAGTTGTCTTATTTTAAATAACTTATTTAAATAAAGACTTTTAAAATACAAAAATACATAATGAACAAATAAATAGTGTATCAAAGAATAAAACAAAAAAAAAAAAAATCGAAGGAAGACTTTAAATGCAATGAAACAAATTTAAAGGAATGCAATATTAAAAAGATGAAAAGCAATAAAAAGATAAAAAAAGGAGAAATCTACCAAAAAAAAATGTAAATGAAAAGATAGTTGAATCAAGTTTCAGGTTCACCAGAACTACCAAAATTATAAGTTAGTGAAGATGGATCAGTAAATTCTTCAAACATAATTGAATAAATATCATTAAGTAAAATTTCTTTGTTACTAGATGGCATTACTGAATTGAAAATTGATTCATCATCATCATTATCTTCCATTTTGATATCTATTGATTTTGTAATAGAATTACAAAGATTTATATTAGAATTTAATGGTATAGATTTAATAACTGGTGTTGGTATATTATTTGAGTTTGGAAATGGTGATGGACTTTGGGAAAACATTGAATTGTCATTTATGTTAAAATTCTCTAAGTTGTAATTGTTGCTGTTATTATTGTTATCGTTATCGTTATTGTTATTGTTATTGTTATTGTTATTGTTATTATTGTTATTATTATTATTATTACTTACAACAAAATTGATACCATCAAATTTAGATTCATTCATACAATTATTTGCTGATTCTTTGATTGGTGATAAAATAGGTAGTAAAGTATCATTCAGTTCATCTAATCCAGCCAATTTATATTGATCTTTTGATTCATAATTATCTATTTTAGATGATAAATAATTCTTTACTTTTGATGGTATATTTGTATTAATATTTGATGAAGAATTTGAACTTGGTGATGTTGCAGAAATTAATGAACTACGAGAATTTGAACCAGAATTTGAATTTGATGATGTATTAGATTCAATACCTGATGGAATTGTAAATTTAGGTGATGATGATGATTTTGATAACCTTTTCTCTTTATTTAATAATAAAATTGGAGTTACAGTATCTGAATCATTTTTATTTTTAAAACCGTTAGCAAAACTTGAATTTAATTGATCTTTATTAAAAGTATTATTTATATCATCAACAAGATTTTTATCAATATTATTTAATTTAGAATTAATATTTGAATTAATATTAATATTAGATGTTGAATTTAATGATGTTAAAGATGAAGAACGTGGTGGAAACAGAGAAGAATAATGTTTTCTTTTTGCAATACCACAATCAAAAATAACATCTGATTGATTTGAAGATTTAGTAATAATAATATTATTATTATCTGAACAAGGTCTTTTATCACCAATATTTGAATCTATAATATCATCATTATTAGAATTATTTGCAGCTGATGAAATCATATCACTTAATTCAAAATTATTTAATTTTAAAATTGCATTATGACGTTTTAAAATTCCATCAATTAAATGAATTAAATTAATACATGTTGAATTTGAAGTACTTAACATTGCTAATGCTCTTTTACCTTTAACAATATCAGACCACCATTCATAATTATGTTTTGATTGAGGATTTGAACATTGACAAGCTAATGGAATTAATATAGCTTGAAATAAAAAATATATTGTATACCAACTTGATAATGGATTTAATTTACATGAAGGACCATTTAAATATTCCATAATACTTTGAATTGTTTTTGAAGCAGCATTAAGACATACACGTCTTGCATTTTTAGAATCTTCAGATAAAGCAATTTCATCAGATGAAGAATTTGAAGTTGTTTTACCCATTGATGTTAAAACAATTTTTTGCCAAATATAAGGACGAAAAATTAAAATTTGTAAATTTGAAATTCTCCAAATTAATTTTGATCTTGATAAAACAAACCAATCAGGTATTAAAGATGAATTATTATTAAAATATTTTTTCGTTATAAGATCCATATCATTACCAAAATAATCAGGTAAATTATCATTAAATTCTTGTAATTTTAAATGCATTGAATGACATTCTGCAAGTGATGGACGATTTTTAGAAATAATTCTAGCATAAAATGGATCAGATAAAATACTTAATTTTGATTGAACAATCATTGCAGAATAAATAGTTGGTAAATCACTTGAAGGTAATGAAGGTGATTTACTTAAAGTATAATGAGATAAGAAACTTGCATCATTTAATAAATCATCTAATTCTTCATCACTAATATTAACAGGTAATCTAACATCAACCATATCAGGTAATGGAATATGAGAAGGACGACCAAAAGTAATTGCAGCACCTGCATCAAACATATAAAGACACCACCAAATTCTACATTTTGCTTCTTGATCATAAATAAAAGCTTTTAAATCATGTACATTTCTTTTATTTAATTCTTTAAATTGAATATTTTTGTATAAACCTAAAGAAACAGCCATTGAAACAGCCAGACCTAAATAATTCCAACCAGTATTTGGTTTATTTCTTTTTTGAACATAATTACTTAATAAAATTAATGAAATAACATAATCAATATTACCAGATTCGAAAACATGAGATAAATGAGATTTTGCAAGTTTATAATATTGTAAATCATAATTAGTTGAATCACCATTAATACACCAACAACCTAATGCAACAACAGTATAATAAAGACACCACCAAGATGATTGATCTTTTGAATAATTTTGTTCAATTTGTTGATAAAAATATCTTTTACTTAATAAAGGATATGACATATGATAAGTTTTGAAATACATTTCAATACATTCAAATTGTAGTTTCTTATCAAGTGGATCAAATTGTCTTGAATTTGGTGATGTTAATGTTGGATTATTATTATTATTATTATTATTATTATTATTATTATTATTATTATTATTTTGAGATTGAAAATCAGAATAATTAGAATCATTTTGTTTTATATTTAATTTAGCTTGTTCTTGTTTTGAAACATTTAATTCATTTGCTTTCATAATTCTTAAAAATGTAGTACTTGAACCAGCGCCTAAAAACCCTGATTTAGTTGAAGGATTAGCTCCCATACCATCTAATGAAGTAAATGATGAATTATATTGTAATGAAGAAGCTGGGGTATTAAGATTATTTAAAGAACTTGCAGAATTTGATTTTGAAAATGAAGATTTTGGAGAAGAAAATGGTGAAATTAAATTATTTACATTATCCATATCATCTGAATTATTTGCAATATTATTTTCATTATTATTATCATTATTCTTACTATTATTATCAAATTCCGACCATTCAAAAACTGGTTTATCAGTACTATCAGTTAAATAACGTTCTGGTAATTTTGGTTGAGATTTTAATGGATCTGATAAAGCCGGATTACAAGAAGATGATTTTGTATTATTGTTATTGCTATTATTATTATAATTAGGGTATTCAGAATTAGAATTTGAAATTGAATTTAAATTTAAATTCATACTTGAATTTATATTAGAATTAGAAATTGAATTGGAATTGTCTAATTTTTTATTATAAATTCCATTTGAAGACATACTTGAAATAATTTCTTCGATTGATTTATTTGGAACAAGTTTTGTAATGATATCTTCTAATTGTCTTGCTTTATTTTCAACATTTGTAAGATAAGATCTAGTAAGTGGAGATCTAACAGTTTTTGGAGAATAAACACAATCCCAATTATGAGTAATACATTTTGAACAACGTGGTAGTTCTTTTGAACATTTAAGTTTCCTTTTCCTACATGAATCACAAGCTTGTTCAATTTGAATATCAGTTGGTAATGATGGTGGGAAATCTTCGGTATCGTAATTCATTTGTGAGAGATATTATTATTATTATTACTATTATTACTATTACTATTACTAATATTATAATTAATAATTAATAATTAATAATTAATAATTATAGCAAAATAATTGATTAATTGATTTTGTGGTAAGGACTTTTTCACCAATTTGAAATAAAAAAGTTAGCCGATGTGATGATAGTGAACGTCAAGAAAAAGGGATAGGGTGAAAGAAGAAGGGAACAGAACAGAGAAGGAAAGGAAAGCAGACGGGAGAAAAGAGGAGAAAAGAGCAGGAATGGAGATGGATATAAGTGGGAAGTGGTACAACTGTAGAGGTGATAATGTAGCTTATAATATATATATATAGAGCAACACCGAGAAGTCCATCCACTATCCACTACTTACTTACTTCACCAATTCGTCAATCAACGGTGGATCAACAATCGCAGTGTGTGTGTGTGTGTGATTCGTGATTCTCTAGAATTTATCTCCCATCTCCCATTGCATCCCACATGTCCAGGCTGGGGAGTGCGGACCCAGCTTTGCAATTAATGGAAGTGGATTTCATTTCATTTCCTTTCAGAAACAAGAAACAAGAGGTGGAGTCGGAAGAACAATCGACAATCGACCAGCAGCTGCAGCGGAAGAACAATTGGGAAAGTGGTGTGGTGGTGCGGAGCTGGCACACGGATTATCCTGGTGTTGCTGACCGCTGACTAGGGCTAGTCTAGTGGTTAGTGGTTAGATTTGGCTCGCTCAGAGCTCAGAGGGGCAGTCGTATGAGTTAATCCGGACACTGCATAGCGGAGTTTATTTTTCACCTTTACAGTGCTAACAGTATAACGTTGAGCGTTGAGCGTTGAGCGTTGAGCGCCATATAGCTTGCACCACTGCTCATTCCACTGTTTAAGGGTCCTTCCTTTTCATTATCATTTATCATTACAATCCACAAGTTGCAAGCCGTACGTAAGTGCTAAATGCTGAATGCAGTTATGAGTTTTATATAAAATCTAGGAGGTGTGTACTGTCATTAATAGAATAACCACCAATTGTATACATCTACACAATTTTGATCTATAAGTATCTATATACATGCTTAAATTTGTTTTATCTTACAGCTTACATCAATGACATAATGAATTTTCTTTTATTTTCTTTGGTTACTTGTTATTTGTTATTATTTTGTTACTCCACCAATGCCTCTTCCCCACCTACATATATTATTCCCCTCAATCCTCAATTTAATTTGTTTTCAGTAAACACTCTTTTCTTTTCTTTTCTTTTTTTCACATGTCACACCCATCTCTCAATAATTAATAATCTCCTAAATTTTCACTAAACAATAAACAATAAGCACAGCTTTTATCTTTTATTCATTCCCTTCATTCTTTATCCTTTATCCGCTTTAAATACTTCAAAAAATTCGGTGTCCGAACATATATTCCCCTTATCGTTTAATTATTTTGAGCCGTTGAAACTTGAATTTTTCAATCGCAGTCTTTTCTTTTTTTCTCCCCTCTAAATGAGGAGTATATAGATGTTATTAATTATCATTTATTTCTGATTGTTTATGTTTAAATTAAATTATAAAAGTTTGGTGTTTAAAATCTATTTATATCATTATAGCCTTCATTAAAATAAAAACTTTTTCACAACATATTCACTTATACCCATTGATGCAGTCAATCCAGGACTTTCAATACCTAATAAATTTATAAAACATGGATGTCCAATTTCACTTTCATTTCTAATAACAAAATCTTGAAATTTCTTTACTTCAGGACCAATAAGTTTTGGTCTAATACCACTATAACTACCATTCATAAATTCCCTTTTAATATTTGGAAAATAAACTTTAACAGCTTCAACTGCTAAATCTAAATTTTTTTCATTAACTTTATAGTTATCACAATTATCAACCCATTCAAGATCAGGTCCAAATCTAATTTGACCACCTAAATCTAATGTTAAATGCGTACCAAGTGATGCAACTCCTGGTGTAGGACATGGATAAATTAATCTATTAATATGTGGATTTGGTCCATTATAACTAAAATAATTACCCTTTGCATAATATGCTTTAATATGTTTATCCTTTGGTAATATCATATTTGCAATTTTTGGTGCATATAATCCAGCACAATTTATAATATTTGAAGTTTTAATATTATAAATTTCATCATCTTCATTAGTTTTTGTATTAATTTCATAAACATTTTCACCTTTAATATATTCAATTCCAATTACTTTAGTACCAAGTGCTAAATTACCTTCACCTTCCTGAAATTTAGTTGCTAAATAATCCATAACTCCATGTGCAGATGTTATTCCTGTTGTCGGAGAATTTAAAATTGCATATCTTGCCATTATTGATGGTTCATCTAATTTACCCCTTTTTAATGAAATAAATTCAGTTTTAACATTTATTTCTTTAGATTTATCATGTAATTTTTCTAAATATTCCATTTCTTGTTCATTTTGTGCAATTATCCATTTACCACATTGTCTCACAGGAATAAATTCTTTACGTTGATAAATTTTATTCTTACCAATTATACATAATTTAGTTTTTAATGAATCTTTTGGATAATATAAACCTGCATGAACAACTTCTGAATTTCTACTACTTGTTTCTTGTCCATATTCTTCATTCTTTTCAATTATTAATACATTATTATTTTTCGATTGTTGAACAAGTTCTGCACCAATTGCCAATCCAACAACTCCACCACCAATAATTGTATGCGTAAAATCTACTGCTTGAACAATTTTACTTATTGAAAAATTCCTCTTAAATTGAAGCATTGTACTTATTACTTATGTCTTATGTTCAAACCAAAAGTAATTAAAATATAACAAAGAAATTAACGAATTATTACTATCTAATAATCTATATTTGACTGTTGTGTACCGAGCACCGAGTTCTCACATCGATCTCACGGTCAATCGAAAACGGAGATCAAGTTGAATTATAATTAAGAATTCCGGACTTTTCCGATCATTTCAGATTTTTTATTTAACTATTTTATAATTATTATACAATTTTCCACTATACATAGATATACATCAATTAATAAATCAAACTCCAAACCTAACTTGAAGTTCCTTAATCATATTTTCATTCTTGATATCTTGAGATTCATCTCTACATAATCTGTACATATTAACAATCCAACTAATAAAACCTACAAATTTACCCATTAATTTACCCAATTTGAAACGTTTTGTCACTAAACTTAGATTCAAGAGGAGATCATTGAGATATCCAACAATTTCAATGATTGCCTTGATCTTTTCTGTGTATAAAACTTTAAGAAATTTCTCATGGTATTCATTTATATTAGAGTCTTTCATTAAAAAATTTCTTTTAATAATTCTTGATTCTGTCTTTACAAGTGTAATTAATTTATTAATTTTCCTTAATCTTAATAAAAATCTTTTCATATAAATAAGTATCATTATTATATATACTTTTGCAACTTGTTTGATAAGAAAATTTAAAGGTTTTAAAATTTTTGAATTTTTAGTCCTCTTTTCAATAGCTGGAAAAATTGCTTGAATTGCAATTAAATTATCAATATATGATAAACCTGATTCCATTTTTAATAAAAATTTATCTTCTAAAATTTCATATCTTTCCCAATATGATGATTGTTTATTAAATGTAATTTTATCATTGCGTTTCCAATTAAGAAATTCCATTGTAAATAAATTATCAGTATTAGTTAATTTAGATATCTCTACTCCACCACATAGTGTATCATCTGAATCGTGATCAGATTCAGTAGCTGCAATTATTGGTCCCGCCATAGTTGCTTCTTCCATATAGTAGCTTATTATAAACAACAATCAATGAACCATAACAAATAAGAGGTAATAGATAAGAAATAAAAGTTGTTGATATTGTTGTTGTTGTTGTTGTTGTTGAACACGTCCTTGTCCACGCACCACGGACGTGTACCGTGTCCACTGCACGGGTGCTGCTTTGATTAAAAAAAAAAATAAAACAAATGCGAAAAAGAAAAAATAAAAAATCTGTTTTTTGTTTTTTTGCTTTTATTTTTCTGTGACTTCCACCTTCCACCTTCACTCACTCTTTGACCGCTTCCCGCCCTCAGCCTCCAGTTAACAACTGTCACTGCTTTCTTCTTCTTTCTGCATATACTGTTCTTCTTAACCTTTTGCTCAACAGGTTATATATTCTATCAGACATTAACATAGTTCTGTTCGTAAGAGTATCAATTTAAATTACTGCTACACTTTTATATTTATTTGTTGAATCTTTAGTATTGAGATTGGCTAGATAAAAATAACACAATAACACTATTTATTAATCCATTTAACTAGATTAATTAATTGCTTAATATTCATTCATATAAGTTAATAATACTTGAGTATATTTTATATCCTTTTACGCCTTCTGCTTTGTTTTTTTAAAATTGTTCCTATTCGAGTAAATTAATTCAACAACTGAAACAAAAAGAGCTAGCAACGAAAAATTTTTTTTTAAACAAATAACATAAATTTAATTAATTTTTAAAAAATAAAATAAAGATAAAAAACAAACTTACAATGATTGAAACAATTGAAGATTTCGAAAATACATTTAAAGAAATGGGTAATTTAAAACCTCCTGGTGTTTCAGGTTCCAGAATTAAAAATTTAAAAGAATTCTTTTTATCTCATGTTGATGAAGAGGATAAATTAGTTAGTATTATAATTAATGGCTGTAAGAATATTCCAGTATCCAATAAGTTAGGTCCATTATATGTGATTGATGCCATTATTAGAGCTTTAATTGAAGAAATTGGTAGTAATTCAAACGTAGAAATTAATACTGAATCTCCAAACGGTACTGCAGCTGCAGCCGTTAATAAATTTCAAAAAAATATTGAAAGTTTATTAGATGATGCTATTCCAAATTCTAATGATGATGTTAAGGAAAGAATTAGTAAATTGATTGATATTTGGATTAGTTGTTCAACTTTTGATAAAAATATTATGGATTCTGTAAAGGATAAATATTATAAATCTTTTACACCACCAGGTACTCCACCTCAAAAGAAAAATGTTATTCCAGTTGGTTCATCAATTTCAAATCAACAAGCTGCAAAAGATCCTACTTCTGTCTTACAAGCATTAGCTAACTTAGCAAAGAGTACACCTTCTCCAAATTCTGCTAATAATGCTAATACTAAACTTGCATCTTCAGCAAATCCACAAAATTCTCTTTCTCCACCATCTTCTGCACCTGCAGTTGCAACTGATTCATCTAATCCAAATGCTATTTTTCAACTGTTACAAAATATGAACAAAATGACAAGTAATCCTAGCAATGATGCTAATCATAATTCTAATATTAATGGTATTTCTAACAATAATAATCATAATAACCTTAATAATAACCATAATAATGAATTTAGAGATAGAAATGATAGAAATAGATTTAATGATTCAGGTAGAAGAAGAGATAGATCACCAGATCGTGATCCTAAACCAACTCATGTTGAAGGTGAAAGAAATCAACCATCGAATCCACATTACAGAACTAAGAAAGCATTTATTGATAATAGTATTCCACAAGGTTGTATTAATGTTTATTCTAGAACTATTTTCATTGGAGGTGTTCCACCTAGTATGAATGAACAACAATTAGTTCAAACTTTAAAACCATATGCAGAAGTTCAAAGTGTTACTTTAAATACATCAAGAAAACATGCTTTTGTTAAAGTTTATTCAAGAAATGAAGCTGAACAAGTTCTTCATGCATTTTCTACTGCACATCCATCTGGATTAAGAGCTAGATGGGGTGTTGGTTTTGGTCCAAGAGATTGTTGTAATTACCAAACTGGTGTTTCTACAATCCCAATACAAAGATTAACCGATGCTGATAGAAAATGGATCGTTAGCGCCGAATGGGGTGGATCTATTCCGGGATTGGATTTACAACCTGGTTTATTTATTGAAGAACCAGATATTGAAGTTGGCCATGGTGTTTCATCAAAATCAATTTCAAGAAAAATGCCTACAAACTCTTCTCAAAATGGTCCTAAATCAGATATTAGCAGACACAATAATAGTAATAACAATAACAACAATCACAATAATTATAATAACAATCAAAGATTCAATCCAAATACTATGCCAATAGGCTATAATAATAATAATGGAAGTAATTATCAACAAGGTCCACCTCAAGGAATGCCATTTCAACAATCTCCTCAACCAATGCAATTTCAACCTAATCCATTTCAACAATCTCCACAACAAGGAATGCCAAATATGATGGTTGGTGGTCAACCACCATTTAATGCGGCCATGCCACCATCATCAGCATCATCATCACAAGGAGGTCAACCTCCAATGGATCAGGCTTCAATGATGGCAGCAATGATGTCAGCTATGTCACAAATGAATAACCAAGGTGGTCAACCACAAGGTGGTGCACCAAATGTTGATATGAATAATATGTTACAAGTTATGGCCAATATGATGAATCAACAAAATCAAAAACCTCCACAATAATAATGAAGGATTATGATTATGATTATTATTATGGTTTTTTCCTTACTTTGTATTTAGTGTATATTACGTATTTATATTTTTTTTTTATATAATTACAACTCTAATTTAGTGTCTAAATTTCAAGAATGTATTTGATTTTGATATATTTTGAAACTGCTTTCTATAAAAATAGTTTAATGACGCTTGTAATTTGTAATTTAACAAGCCACATTCTTTTTCTCTCCACGCAAAACGCGCCGAAGCACTGTAGAATTTTGAGATTTGAATTAATTGAATAATTAAGACTTGTCTTTTTGCAATGTGTCCATTAGCAAAGAACAGGAAGAGTTGTTTAATTTGTAGAAAATAAAGGGTAGAAGAACAAAGAACAAATAACAACACATCATGAGTAAAGCCCCAAGTCTGTTCTCCTTGGATGCATTTGCTAAGACAATGGATGATCGAAAGATCAAGACCAGCTCGGGTGGTATCATTACTATAATTTGTTGTATAACAACATTTTTTCTTTTATTTAATGAATATCAAGATTATAATAGGATTGTACTACGACCAGAATTAGTTGTTGATAGGGATAGAGACAACAATTTAGATATTAATTTAGATATTTCATTCCCACACCTGCCATGTGATTTAATCAGTCTTGATGTTATGGATTTAACTGGTGATATTGAATTTGATCTATTAAAAAATGGATTTACAAAATACAGATTAGATTCTAATGGTAAAGAAATTGGTGAATCTTCTTTTGATGCCAATGAACAAAATAATGATGTTGAAACAGTTGGTGCAAGTGGAGGTTATTGTGGTCCATGTTATGGGGCTGTTAATCAAAATGGTAATGACGATAAACCAGATAATGAAAAAATTTGTTGTAATACCTGTGAACAAGTTAGAGTTGCATATTCTAAGGCAGCTTGGAAATTTTATGATGGTAAAGACGTTGAACAATGTGAAAGAGAAGGTTATGTAAAGAGAATTAATGAAAGACTAAATGAAGGTTGTAGAATTAAAGGTATTGCAGAAATTAATAAAATTGGTGGTAATATCCATTTTGCACCTGGTGCATCTATTTCTATTGGTGGTAAACATGTTCATGATATGTCACTTTTTGATAAACATACAGATAAATTTTCATTTGCACATACTATTAATCATTTTTCATTTGGTGAAAATAACGAAGATGTTAATGCTATTTTCCAGAATGATAGTCATGATCATAGAACATCATCACCATTGGATGGTAAATCTATTGATGCAAATAATAAGTATGAAATGTATACATATTATTTGAAAGTTGTAAATACTAGATTTGAATATATTAATGGGGATATGGTGGAAACCAATGAATTTTCTGCAACACAACATAATAGACCACTCAAAGGTGGTCGTGATGATGATCATCCAAATACTATTCATGCTCGTGGTGGTATTCCAAGTTTATTTTTTTACTTTGACATCAGTCCATTAAAGATTATCAACAGAGAAGAATATAACAAATCTTTCAGTGCATTCTTGCTAAGCTTGTGCTCTGCTATTGCCGGTATTCTCACTGTGGGTGCTATTCTTGACCGTACAATCTGGTCTGCTCGTCGTTTTATTAAGGAAAAGAAGAGTACTTGAGGGAGTGCAGTGTAATCTAGTATCGTATATATAGTATGTAGTATAAATATATAGTTGAATCCAGTGAAGTCTAAAGTCCGTCATCATTATCATCACCCTTGGATTGCCTAATTGGGAAATCACAAATCACCAGCAAGTTCCAAATTCAGCGCAGCGCAGCGCAGCACAGCACAGCACAACACCAGACGCGTCGCACCAGCAGCCCCGATTTATTTTTATTTTCTTGGCGATTCACGATTCAACTCACAATTCACCCCTTCTGGGCAAACTCTGCTTTTTGGGTTTGCTTTTGGCTTTGACGTGGACGTGGACTTGGTCAACGCCATGAAATACGAAATACTCCTTTCTTCTTTTACATTCAAATCAAGCCATTATAACAACACTCTTCATCAACAACTGCTCTTCTCCCTTCGATTATTATATATAGATACGGATCCAGATATATATATAGATATATATCGATAGATAAAATATATATCAATAAGATAGAGTACATTAGAATACAAGTTCAAAACTCCCATAAGAATGTCTTCATTTATGACCCCAATACGTACTCAAAGCTTTGCGTCAAACAACACGACAAATTCGTCTACTCCAATAAGGATGAATAGTGCTTCTTCAACAAGTATACTTACCAATCGTTTACCAAGTGCAGATGATTCCCTATACTATATTTGTCTTAGACTTATGAATTCTTTAGCAAAAGTTCCAGGAATGATTCCATATATTGAACTTGCATACTCCCAAGCAGATTCATGCGCTGAACAACAAGCATTAGCATTAAGTTCATTATCATCATCTTCTACATCTTCATCATCATCTTTCCACTTACAATCTCAATCTACAAATAATTTTAGTATTGATGAAAATCATCATAACCCAAATTTATATTCTTCTGCATCATCATCTCAAAATAATGGTCATAATAATATTAAACATAAATCATTTGATTCAAATACTAATGAAAATAGACTAAGTTCAAATAGTCTAAATTTTCATAGTTTATTACATACTTGGAGTAGTACATTATATACATTTGCATCTGGTTTATTACCCGCTCAAATAGCTTATGATCCAGTTACTCCAATATCTAAATTATTAAGACAAGGTACTCCATTATGCTTAATTTTTAATGCTCTTAAACCAGAAAATTCAATTGATATAGTAAGTTCTGATGATATGAAAATTTGTAAAATGAATATTTATCAATTTTTAAGTGCTTGTAAATTACATTTAAATATTAGAGATGATGAACTTTTCCCAGTTACAATGGTTTTTTCTGATAATACTTCTCATTTATTAAGAGTAATTAATTCTGTTAATTTTGTTTTAAATTTAGAACCAAGTTTCATAACTCCTGTTGTTCCTGATCAAATTAAAGTTACTGATTCAAGATCGAAAATAGTTAAAGAATTAATTGAAACTGAAAGAAGATATGTACAGGATTTAGAAACTTTAGTAAAATATAGAAATGATTTAATAAGTTCTGAATGTTTATTAAGTGAAGATATTACAATGTTATTCCCTAATTTAACAGATATAATTGAATTTCAAAGACGTTTTCTTGTTGGATTAGAATGTAATGGTATAGTTCCAAGTAAATATCAAAGAATAGGATCTGTATTCATTCATGCTGGTGTTGAAGGTTTTAAAATTTATGAAAATTGGGCATTATTACAAAGTTTTGCTCAAGATCTTATTAAAAGGGAAGCTCCAAAACTTAAAAATGTTTCAAAAGTTATTAAAGATCCTTATGATTTACTTAATTTTTTTTTAATTAAGCCAATTCAAAGATTAGTAAAATATCCTTTATTATTATCTCAGTTATTAAAAGAAACAGATCCATCATGGCCAAATTATAATGAATTACATCAAGCTTATCTTATTTCAAAAGAAGTGGCATTAGTTATTAATGAATCTCAAAGAAGGGCAGAAAATATTCAACATTTGAATGAACTAAAGGATAAAGTTGTAGATTGGAAGGGATATAATACTAGAAATGTTGGTGATCTTCTGTATTTTAATGTTGTTACAGTTAAAGATTTACTTACTGATGGTCAATCACATGAAAAGGAAGTTCATTGTTATCTTTTTGAAAAAGTTATTTATTTCTTTAAAGAAGTATCGTCTAAAAATAAGATATTAGGATCTAAAAAAATGTCAAATTCTTTAACAAATGCAATCAACAATTTAAATAATTCCAATTCATCAGTAAATAATAATAGTAATAGTTCAAATAATCTTCCTATTCAATTATCATTAAATGGTATAGTTTACATTAGCAAGATATATAAGATTTTACCATCTGAATTTTCTTCATATTTTAATATTTCACAAGGGCATTTTTTAACACTTAAGTGGAAGGGTAATAAAGATACTGGTGGATGCATTATGAAATTTAGATCAGAAGAACATTTGAAACAATGGACAAATACAATTAAAAGATTATCAATGGATTCAAATTTTGATGATATGTATGCTGGTCATAATAGTTCAAAAAGTATAAGTAGTATTTCTACTAACACAAGTATGTTAACAAATAACACAAACAGATCTAGTAATACCAGTTCATCAACTACAAACAATTCTAGTAATCCAAATAATAGAAACTCTGATAGATTAAGATCTTCATCAGACTCCACCACATTTATGAAAAAATTAAGATCAACGAGTAGTTCAAGTTTCAGTAATTTATCAAATATTTCATACCCTCCATTACCTACTGAAAAGATGAGATCTTTGTCCATTACTAGTCAGAATACTCCAATTGTAGTTGGAAAACCAGATAGGAAATCTTCTAATACATCATCTGTTTTTAATAGTGGAATTGGAAGTAATAGTGATGAAATTGCATCTAATTTATCAAGTCTTACATTATCATCTAATACTGGAAAAATGGCCAATATTAAATTAGTCTTTGATTCTAATAAATTGACAATCAACTTGTCTGTTAATTCAGAAATTGATTATTTGACTTTAATTGATATACTGGTAAAAAAGATGAACTATAGTATGAGTTCAGATAATGCATTTACTACTACAAATGTTAATTTTAAATTTAAAGATGAAGATGGTGATTTTATTAGATTTCAAGGTGATGACGATTGGACAATTGCAAGGGAAATGCTTGATGAATTGGATCCAGATCGACGTATACTAGAATTAGTTGCTCTTTGATTACATTTACGAATAAAACCAAACCAAACAAACCAAACAAACATATAGACATTTTCCATACCAGACAGTATCAAACTGATCTGTACAGCATATATACATAGTTCATCGTATATAAAACTTATTTAACAGTAACTTATAGAATTTAACATTTAATCATATATATATATATACATGTATATCATAAGTCATAATAATCTAACAAATTTGTCTCCTTTTTGTCATGGCGGCTATTGCTAGTTCCGGGCTCCGGGTACTTTGCTACTTCTTCGCGTAATAAACACGACTCAACACTGAACACGGGACATAATTAATACAGTAGAGATTGTCTCTTTAGAATACACATCTTTAGTTAATCCTACTCTTTGTAAAAGATCCGATGTATATTCATATATCTAAGATAAATCTTGATTGTACACATGTAAATACAATAAACGTGTAGATAATTTACTATTCACTGATTGTTGATCCCGGCGTTCTAGCAAATCAAACAACGAGAATAGATAATTAGTCATAGTTAAAAGTCCCGGGCTTACGTCAGCTGAAAAAAATGTTAATTTTTCATTTTTTTCATTTGTCCGACCATTTTTTTTGACTCTGGAATCAATCAGAATCTGGAATAGCCGTTGACGACAGCCGAAAGTCATGTATTATATCACCTATTAAATTATTTGCTAAACTTCTTTTTATTTTCTTTTTTCTTTATATTTCCTTTATTTCTCCACATTTTAGTCTAAATCATTCAACTTTTTAATCAACAATTCAAGAAATGTTGTCACTCAGTCAGAGAAGAATACCATTAAAACCTTTAAGTGTGATTAAAATCGCTTCAATACGAGGAAATTATAATAATAACGATATTGTTTTCAAATCCAATAATAATATTAATAATACATTTAGTCGAAATGTTAATACAGTTGCCAAATTTTCTTTATTATGTACTAGAAAAATCAATATTAATAAAATTAATACTATTCGTAAATTTTCAAGTACGAAATTGAATTTAAAAACAATTGAAACTGCAACTAAAGATCTTGATGAAGATGAAATTGAAAGTATGAATGATATTAGAGCCGTTGATACCGTAGATGTTTGTATAGTTGGTGGTGGACCTGCAGGTTTAGCAACTGCAATTCGTTTAAAACAGATTGATAATGAAAAGGGTGATGGTGAATTAAGAGTTATTTTACTTGAAAAGGGTGCATCGATGGGTTCACATATATTATCAGGTGCAGTATTAGATCCAATTGCATTAAATGAATTATTCCCTGATTGTTTAAAAGATTCAAAAAATATTCCATTACCTGACGATATTGTAACATTAGTAAAAGAAGATCATATGAAATTTTTATTTGAAAATGGTATGGCAGTTGATTTACCAGAACCTCCACAAATGAAAAATGCAGGTAAAAATTATATTGCTAGTTTATCTGAAGTTGTTAAATGGATGTCTGAAAGAGCAGAAGAATTAGGTGTTGAAATATATCCAAATACTGCTGTTAGTGAATTAATATTTGATAGTAAAGGAGGTGTTAGAGGTATTGCAACTAGAGATAGTGGATTACAAAGAGATGGTTCAATTAGTGAAGATTTTGAAAGAGGTATGGAGTTCCATGCTAGAATGACTGTTTTAGCAGAAGGTTGTCATGGTTCTTTAAGTAAACAAGTTATTAATAAATATGATTTAAGAAATGGTGTAAATCCTCAAACTTATGGTTTAGGTATAAAAGAAGTTTGGGAAGTTGATCCAGCAAATTGGAAGGAAGGTTATGTTTCACATTCTTTAGGTTATCCATTAAGTGATGGTGTATATGGTGGTGGTTGGATGTATCATTTTGGTGATGGTTTAGTAAGTATTGGTTTAGTTATTGGTTTGGATTATAAGAATCCATGGATTAGTCCATATCAAGAATTTCAACGTATGAAATTACATCCATTTTATAAAGATGTTTTAAAAGGTGGTAAATGTATATCATATGGTGCAAGAGCATTAAATGAAGGTGGATGGCAAAGTGTCCCACAATTACATTTCCCAGGTGGTGTTTTAGTTGGTGCAAGTGCAGGTTTTATGAATGTTCCAAAGATTAAAGGTTCTCATTGTGCTATTAAGAGTGGTTCATTAGCAGCTGAATGTATGTTTGATAAAGTTGTTAGTTTGAAGGAAAAACAAGAAGCTGAAATGATGAAACAGAATGAAGAAAAACAGGAAGATTCTGCAAAGGAAGAAGAAGAAGAAGAGGAAGAAGAAGAAGAAAATGAGGAGGAAGATGATGAAGAGTCTGGCTTACCATTACCAGAATGGGAGGCTATTGATTTAGCTGAGTACCAAGATGCATATAAAAAGTCTTGGATTCATGATGAACTTTACGAAGTTCGTAATGTTAGACCAAGTTTTGACTCCAAG
Source organism: Pichia californica (assembly GCA_030574395.1). Lineage (NCBI taxonomy): Eukaryota > Fungi > Ascomycota > Pichiomycetes > Pichiales > Pichiaceae > Pichia > Pichia californica. The sequence continues at coordinate 27,067 of JAJMEW010000224.1, forward strand.
TTAGGAATATTAGGTGGTATGGCAATGTCAGGTATTGTGACTCACATCACTAAAGGTAAAGAACCATTCACATTAGAATTTGAGCACACTGATTCTTCCGTTGTAGGAGATGCAAGCCAATACAAAAAAATTGAATATCCAAAACCAGATGGTGAAATCACATTTGATTTAATGACAAGTGTCAGTAGGACAGGTACATTTCACAGAGAAGGTGAACGTTGTCATTTACGTGTTCCAGATATGGATTTAGATAAACATAAAGAAATTTCATGGCCAAAATTTAAAGGTGTCGAACAAAGATTCTGCCCAGCCGGCGTATATGAATATGTCAAAAAGGATGAAAATTCTTCTGAAGATGATGTTGAATTCAAGATTAATTCACAAAATTGTATTCACTGTAAGACATGTGATATCAAAGTGCCATCTCAAGATATTAATTGGACTGTTCCTGAAGGTGGTGATGGACCAAAATACCAAATGACCTGATTTTATTTATTATTTTTAATACTTCTTTATTTTTGTTTTACTTTTTCACACTATTAATATTTTTATTCACTTACTTTTTCACACTATTAATATTTCTATTCACTTACTGTTTTAATATATTTGATACTTTTTTTATAATTTCTATGAACCATAAAATTTTATTATTCATAAACGCATATATATAATTTTCATATTTACCTATACATGAAAGAATCGAAGAATGCTTTTTTTAATGAAGGTAAAAAATTTCAAATGAGTCATAAAAAACTGCAAATATTTGTAATCTTAATAGAAGATGAATATTGTAATTTTTTATTCCGTGGAGAATTTATGTACATTAAAAAAAGATGGCAAATATATATCGTCACCTAAAAAAACATTCTACTAGTATACAGTTTGTTGTTAGAAATATAACATGTAATTATTACTAAACGATTTGCTTCAACACCTTTGAATTTCCTGTGTCAAGATCCAAACGACGTCATATTTCCATTAAATACACGTCCTAAATCTGTTATATTCGTTAGTATGTTAGCCTCAAGTCCTGTAAATTTGTTTCCATAAAGTAATTCAAATTGTGGCGCATTTGGACTATTATTCACTAATTCATCATTATCACAATCTAGCATTTGTCCATCTTCTTCTTCGTCGACATAATCATTATCATTATCGTAATAATGCATTTGTTCCTTTTTAACATTACTTCCATAAACTTTATTTATGTAAACCAATCCACATATTTCAAATAATTTTAAATTTTTTAAATAAGTTAAGGAGTGGTTAAGTTGTTTACTAATCAAATGATCAAATAAATATCCATTTTTTGAATATGTGTTTAATCTTAACAATTTTGAATTTGGGTTAATCAATGACGAACTGTTTATCGAATATGAACATTGTCTTTGCACCAAATCTAATTCTTGACCAATAATTAATAATGTTGAAACTTTAATAGTTTCATCAAAAAGATTTAAATTAGATGAATCCTTTAATGATAATTTTTCTAAAATAGATTGACAGATTGAACAATCGCAATTATTTAAGAAATTTAAATATGGAAATAGCAAAACAGCATCTTCTAAAGTTGGTAAAATGTTACCAATCATATTTTCAGATGGATGATAAACATTTATTCTAATATCATATAGTGTATCAATATTATTTGAAATCGGTGTTCCTAATATCATCAATAAATTAGAAAAATTCAATCCTTCAATCTTTAAATCTATATTGAGGTGAGTTAAATTGCTGAATGATTCACATAATTTTAACAACATCATTGATCTTAAATGATTTTTTTCGGTGTCTTCGTTGAGTAAATCATATTTGATAAGTAATCTTTTTATATTAAACCCATGATGATGCACAATTGTAGATAGTTTATCCAAAGATTTGACTAGTGTTAATATTTTCGAATCATCCTGTATCAATAAAGATAGAGAAATTAAATTTTCAAATATAATATGTTTGCTTATCAATGATAAAATTGTAGAAGATGACACATTAGTTAAAACTAACGATAACTTGTTGATATTATGCATAACAAGATTCATTTTTCTTAAAATTGCAAAAAATCCAACAATTCTACGATACACAAATTCATAATTTTCGTCAGAGTCTACCAAAAAATGTAATTGGTTAATATTTCTGATCATAAGCGGGAATTTAGTCAATAGTTTAAACATTACCATATCTTCATTTTTACCTAATGTACCCTTTATGAATATCTTTTTGATGTTTTGATGATTGAAAAATTCAATAGAGCCCTTGTTATAATCTAAATAATCGCAGAAATTGTAATCAACAATGAGAGTGTCTAAATTAGGAGCATGATCATAGGTCAATGGGTGAATACTTAAAGTTGAAGGAAATTGATATTTCTTCAAATTTGTGAAATTAGGTAACATATTTGAATTTCTCCATCCACATAAATCGAAAACTTGGATATTTGTTAACTTTTCAAGATATAATTCTACTATAAAATCTGAATATTTGAATCCTAGAATTGAAAAATTGGATATTGTCTCAAGAAATTTTCCAATGTTATTATCTGATAACAGAACAGTATAGTTATCGGATATACAATCATTTCTACTTGCTAGCTTAACTGTAGATCCATTGTTATACCCAACAGGTTCATATACAATGATGGAATATGCTGTAGGAATGATATAGTTGAAAAGAATTTTATTTGCCATGGCCAGTCGTATTTTGAATGGAAGTTCCAAATGGTTTGCAATGACTTGTAGTACATTTTGAGGTAAATCACAAATGTTCATATTCTTGTAATGTGTTTAAACTTAAAGGAAAAATTCAAAAATATTTGCTTTTAATCTATATATATTTTTTTTTTGGGGGGGGGGTATGTAAAAATTCAAAATTTCACTAAGGATATCTATTTGTATGTAAGTTTGTTGTGATAACTATCACAAAAACGATTTCTTTTTCCACTGACAAGCAGTAGTTGATGGAAAATAGGGGTATGTTATAGCAATAATCTATGTGGAACAAACGGAAACTGGTGTTGAAAAATCCCTGGATTAGAGTTCAGAACAGAATCAACAGTGTCAAGCTTGTTCTATCTGGAAAATCCGTCTGATTTGTATGGCATTTACACATCATTGATTGATTGATTTATCGTCTATCATTAATTTATCATTTATCAAATCCATATCCATATCCATATCAAGTCTGTCAGCCGCTGTGTTCGTGTTTGCTTGCGAATATCCGCGGTGTGTGGTCGGCGGGGGGCTTGGGCAACATGAATCGAGGGCGGCGGAGAGGAGGGCAGAGGGAGTTGCTGCTTTGGGCAATTATTTACTGCTACACAGATTATCATTCAAAGCGTTAAATACAAACAAGTATATATATGAGACAAGTATAAACAAGGGGCGGAAGATAGGAGGTGAAAAGTGGAATAAGGAAAATAGTCTCTACACAATAAGATCGTTTGACGATGGAACACTTTCAAAACCAAATAACTCACCAGCACGAACAACTTCTGCATCGTATGCATCTTCCAAATTTTGAACTCTTAAAGTAGAGATTTTAGAACATAACCAAATATATGATCTGTTGACTTGGAATAATAAATCAGAGACAACTTTTAGTGTAACAGTAACGTATAATCTGGTTAAGTAGTCATGCCAAGAATCAAAATCACCACTCTTCTTTAAGAATTCGGTAACACTTTTATCAGCTTCATCAACTAAAATAGACATTCTATTGACTGGAGCATCAAAATTTCTATTTAAGCCTTGAACAATTCTCATAGATCTCATAACAAAAACTAAACATAATGGGAACTTATCAGTATTTGAAAAGAAATCTTTCATTCTTTCCTTCAACATTAATTGTCTTTCAAAATAGTTCATATTCTTCATCTTTTCAATATGTGCAATCATAGTTTCACTATTTCTATCACCCAGACCAGCTAATGTCATAATCATTTCATCAGCATTCATACCCCATGCTGCTAAAATACCTTGAGTTTTAACATAATTCTTTTCCATTGAATATTTCCAAAATTCAGAATATTGTCTCTTAAACAATGGTGTAAAGTGTTCATACAAACCATGATCTAAGATAACTAATTGTTGAATTTCATTTTCCTTTCTAAAAGCTTTGGTAAATATATTATTATTTGGAATTTTAATTTTACGAACCATCAAATTACCTGGATGTAAATCACAATGTACAACACCCCAAGTAAAGACTTGTCTAGCATAAATCTTTGTGATTTGTGACATAATTTTTGTTAAATCATAACCATCATCTTTTAATCCTTTATATTTGCTAATTAATTCAGCATTCATCCATTCACTAATTAAAATTTTCTTTGTAGAATATTCATTATAGTATTTTGGAATGTAAAATTGTTGAGAATTGGCAAATTCTTTATCATTTTGAATTAAATCAGTAACCATTATAGCATTTTTATATTCATTCTTAAAATTTAATTCTTCTCTCATTTTTTCACAAATATAATCGATTGTTTTTTCTAAAGGCATTTCAAATAACCATCCATAAAATAACATAACTGATTTGAATGTGAATAAATCAGATTCCAGTTGTCTAGAAACAGAATTTTTTTGAATCTTAACAGCAACTTCATCACCATTTTTCAAAATTGCCTTATGAACTTGAGCAACAGAAGCTGATGCAATAGCCTTTTTATCTAATTTAATAAATAAATCATTTTCATAAGTTTCACCAAGTTCTTTCTTTAAAATCATATCACAAGTTTCCCATGATTCAACAGGAGCTTTATCAAACAATAATTTAAATTTATCTTGATAATGTTTTGGAAACATAACACCTTGAACTGCAATCATTTGACCTAATTTAATATATAAACCTTTATTTTCAATAATTAAATCATAAATTCTTTGGGCATTTCTTTCATGCAATGAATCAACGTCATAATTTTCATCAAAATGTAATTTATAATCAATTGATAATTCCAATAATGCATAAATTGATCTTGCATTTCTTTTGATTAAACCATAACCAAGGTAAGTATCACCTAAATAAATTAAAGTTGAAGTTCCTAATAAACCAATCAAGACTTTTTGGAAGAATTTTAATCGTTTTTCATCTTTGGAAACAGAATTAGCAGCTACATGAGATGTTGATTCCGTTTTAGGTGAAAGAGAAGGTTTTTCAGTTATTATAGAGTCCTTTCTTATAGGTCTATTTGTCAGTCTGACTGCTTTTTTGGAATGAGAGGAATAAAGTCTCTTGAACAGAGGAGAAGTAGCATGTGAGAAGAAACGGTTTCTTATCATCATGATTGTAGACATGGTGGTCACAGCAGTGAAGAACAGAGAGTGAGGAAAGAAATAAGAGAAATGTGAATCAGTAGTAACAGTTAAGCAGTAACTTCTTTGAAAGTCTTTTCAAAAAAAGAGTACACATCTCCAACTCAGTACATAATCTTACATCATTCATGTCGATAATCAGTAATGCAATGCATTACCCAGGACTAACTCACTAAACTCAGTAGAATAAAATTAATTTCAAATTTCAAAAAAAATATTTATTTGCACAGCCTGACAATTGGAAATAGGAGAATAGACGTAGAAATCAAGAAGAGATGGAGTTTGAAATATTTATTTCCGAGTTACTTTATCAGAGATCTTCAAACAAACATTTCACTTTAAAGTTCACATCAACATGGTTGCAAAGATAATTCTTTTGAAAAATGAAACAGTTCCCTTTGATCCATACAAAGAAGAACTCACAAAACACGACACTGAGAGTTTCTTTGTTCCATTACTGACTCATCAATCAATTAATCAATTAGAAATTGTACATTTCTTAACTTCTAATAACTACCTTGATAATTTTAAAGCTTTTATCATAACATCTCAAAGATGCATTGAATCACTAGATACAGTTCTTTCTATGATTGATGATAAAGATGTTTTAACTCGAATACTCAATAAACCTGCATATACCGTAGGTCCTGCAACATATGATGTATTATTCAAACTGGGATTCACCGATATTAGAGGTGGTATAGATGCTGGAAATGGTACTATCCTTTCAGATATCATTATTGAAGATGAAATTTATAAAGAGGGAAATAAAAACATATTATTCTTAACTGGGGAAATTCGTAAAGATATCATTCCTAGAAAATTAACAGCTGCTGGATTTAATTTACAAGAATTGGTGGCATATAAGACAAACATTATGGAAGATGTGGTTGAAAGATATTCAAAAGTTTATAATGAATTAATTAAGAACAAAAATGATTTAAATTGGATAGTATTTTTTAGTCCTCAAGGTACTGAATATATAACTGAACATTTGTTAAACCATAAACCGGACTTTAAAATTGCAAGTATTGGTCCAACAACTCAAACATATTTACTAGATAAGGGAATAACTCCTGATTACGTCGCAAAAAAGCCGAATGCGGTTTCTTTAATTCAAGGTATATTAGAAATTTAGTTTATTTTATTTTATGTTATTTCATACTATTTGTTACATAAACTTTTTATAACTATCATCTATAGACAAATTAATAATTATTTGCTTAAAAAGAATGAATAATTTTATTTAACTCGGATACAATTAATAAACTTTCTGCCGTGTTTTTGTAATCTAATTCCATCATCAAATCTTTTGTACTTTGATTTTTGACTTCAATTCCAGGTAATTGAAGTTTACCAGGTTTTAATGGTACAAATGTTAAATCATATTGGAAGCGCATTCCATTATTTTTTATTGCTTCTTTAACATCAATCTTAGCTTCAAGATTTTTGACACCTGAAATAATCCATTTTTGATCGTAATCATTGAATACCAAGTCTAAATTAATGAATTCAGGTAAACTTCTTTCAAGAATAGTTTCTTCTCCATCTTCTTTGGTTTTAAAACGTACATGTTTTTCTGAAGTTATAGTGGTATCAAACTCCTCAATTTCATTGCTAGTATAACCTAGCATATGAACATCCAAAGTAAGTTTAACATCAATAGGTTCACAAACTAAGTATTGTAAAACTTTATCAAACTGATATTCAACTACATTTACCATATTTATTGTTGGTAAACTCACAACAATACATAGTTCCTGCTTGATATCTAGCAAAATAGATTCTTTCAACTCTTCATTCATTTCTAATGTCGACAATGATTCTATAAATTTTTGAACATGATCTTTGAAATAAACTTGTTTCCTCTTGTCTATGTATTTAATATATCTCTCAATGATTAATGATGTAAAATCAAGAAGAAATACCTTATTTGTCAAGGCATAAAAATTCAATTTATAAGGCAAATTTTCCCAAATTTTATAAGCTGCAGATATGAATGCAAAAAAGTCCCTTTTATTTATAGATAAACTTTCTTTTTCCTTTAAATATTCAGTAAATTTCAAATTTAAAAATTCAACAATTTCATTCTTAACACTGTTGTATGAGATGGTTAACAAAACATCATTATCAGCAAAATCACTCACTTTAAAAAAAAAGGAAGAGCCTTGATCAACAAATGCAACAAGATTTTTTGGAGATTTCCAGGTTTCAACTGTTGACTTTTTTGATGATAACACAACACTTTGAACTCTTACTGGATTATCACCAGATACCGAATTAATACTATATTGAGAAAGCAATGAGAATGATGGCTTAACTTGTTCAGTTATATCGCTTGAATATGATGAACGGAATATTTCATCAGTTGAAACTGCTAGTGGTAAAGAACTCTCAATTTGTGATGTATACTTTTGTGAACATAAAAATTGATTATCATCATCATATATTGATTTAAAGTGAAAACTATAACTCAGATCTAATATAGTATTTGAAACATCGGGTGGAAAGAAATAAGGAATATAAAGTGAAACAGTATCACCGAAGTTAAAAATTGTTGAATCTTTTATAAAAAATATGACCTTTTTTTCCAATTCTTTAATTTCAAAATCTAGTTCAGTAATTTCACTGTTTGATGTTTTTAAATACATTTCACACTCCGCATCAGTAACAAGTTTATCAGGATCAGTCTTCATAAATACAAACTCAATAGTTGAAATATTATTAGACCCAACTTTGGCTTCAAATAGCAGACGATCTGAATGTAAGTATCTGACCGGAGGAACTCTAATATACGCTTTTGTATTATGTTTCATTGCATTTGTTTCTGGATCATAAAAAGAGTCAATCGAAGTAATATGTATTGTATTATTAAGAGGTTGAATGATCTCAAATTTACCTACTATCATGGAAATATTGGTAGCTTTAAATGTATCAAAACTGAGTTTGTAACAAGATAAAGTAAGTGTATTACTATTTTTAATCTTAACATCATCACAAAAAAATTGAATGGTTTCGTTATTTCTATTTCTCATTGATAGCTTTATTTTGTCAACTTTTGAAAAAAGTTTCGATTTAAATTTAATATCTATTTTGTATATATCAACATTATCACAATAAACTGAAGATATATTCAATATTTCCAACATATCTTTAGTTTTATATGTAACATTTTTCTCTAATTGGGAACATAATGATTTAAACTTTTCATCATCAAATTTAGAACTTTTGTTAACCGCCAATGTGACATAACTCGATAATAATTGATATACAACATCAATACCATGAACTCCAATTAACTTATCTAGATTTTCAATATAAACTTCAAGCAATGCAACTCCAATATACTTCCAACTATTTGAAAAAAAAAAATCGTATGATTTGAACAGCTGATCATATGAAGATTCATAATCATCAGAAGAATAGTACATAATCAATGCAAGTTCTGTAGATAATGATGCAACCTTATTTAAGCTAAACGATGACTGATTATAAAGTTCGATTAACTCTCTAGTTAATTCAATAATTTTATCAATAAATACTTTTTCTGATGATAAAATTTGATTTAAATTGTTATCCATGATAGTATATTTTATATTCAAAAATTGCACATCAATAATAGACATAGAACCCTTCACGTAATAATCTTTAGATATACCCAATGCAACCAATTCATTTCTTTGTAGAAGTTTCAAGTTCCCAATACAATTAATAAGTTCATCATTAGTGCTTATATGTTTATCTAGTATTTTTTTTAACTGTGAATTATTCAAAAACATATTTATCAATAAAAAACTAATTTCATTTCTTTTAAAACACATTTCTAATGAGTTTAAAAAGGACATCAACGTTTGTGCAAGTCGACAAATATTTTTCATGTAAACTATGTCTGCCAGATGAGGTGCTAATAGGATTGTTTCTTGATATTTATAATATTGGAATTTGCATAAAAATTTAGAACTAACATTTGAAATTGATATCTGTGTATTACCATTAAATATATCTTCAATTTCTTTTAAACTTACCAAGTCAAAATCTTGACGTTTGATAAATGGATATGAATTAAATAATTTGGAATAACATGATAATGCATCTTGTTTTTGATTTAAACCCTGAAAAACCCGTGCCGTTTTTATAAAATCATCTTTATATGAAGATAATTGTAAATTAATGGAACTAGACAATAAAGTCTTGACACTTGTATTAATTAATTTCCAACATTCAGTTTTATCTGTACTCGATTGATATATTGATTTTATTTTGAATATGTTGTCAACAACAAATTCTTTATGATCAAAATCTAGTTTTACTTTGTTAAAAAGATTTGTTTTCAAATACTTATCTGCAGTTGTTCTTAATTCGGTATTTTCAAAAAAGAAGATAAAGTATGGTATTTTTGGATCTGTTAATCTTATACTTTCCAGCCATTGTAGAATCAACGGTCTAACTTTTGCTCTATAGTCTTCAATTGATTGACATGATATAAACATCAGTCTCAAATACGAGATATCTGTATTTTTTTTTGAATGTGGAATTTCTTCACTAAATTTAAAATTGACATTTTTAAGAACTCTTAAGTAATCATGGTTATCCTTCCAATAAAATGATGGTAATCTTACAAACTTTTCAAAATCTGATCTGAAACCACCTTGAAAAATTGAAAAAGGGTCGTAAAACCCTACATTCAAAACAATCGGTTCCTCCAAAGCAGCATCTCTTATTTCTGCAGAAACCATTGTATCCAATACACGTTGTTTGGGTATTGATATATCAAAAAAGAGGTCTTTATCTTGTTTATCTTGAAAAGAGTTTGAAATCATCAATAGTGTTTGGAGTTTGTACCTTGGTATCCTAGAGAAAAGAGAATTGTAGATCAACACTGGTGCAGGGATGTTATGCCGCATACATTTTTTTCTCTGTCTTCATGTTTTGCTTTGCTTTTTGGGCAAGACATGTTTTGAAAATAACCACATACATGACAAGGTGTAATTTGGTTATTGATTATCTCTGACCACAAAACCACATACATCTACAGACAGATAAGATGACACAGAATTCTGAAACCGATATTACGGTTGATGATTCAGAAAAAAGAGTGAATTATACCAACGATGCTGAGAAATTAGTTATTCGATTATCACATAGAAATAAGTTAATGGAACAAGCTACCAGAAGACATTATGCCAATCATCCAAATGTAATATTTGTTTACGAAGAAGATGAAATTTTAGATGATCCTGAATATTGGGTAACCATTGCTGAGAGGGCAAATATACCATTGACTTCTAATGCAATTGAATCACCTTTTAATTTTAATCATAACACTGATGACCAATCTTCGATTGCAATTGTAAAACAATCTAATGATGGTAAGTCGTTATTAGAATCTTTGCAAGATAGATACAAAGCTTATAAGAAAATGTCAAAAGAAGATGAAGATTCATATTATGCTGATATTGAACGAGAATATAAACTTCAAAAAGAGCGTTCAAAACAAGCTGAACAAAACGAAAAGTTAAGACATCAACGCATGACCAGATTCTATAAACAACTTAAAGCTAACAAAATTATTAACAAAATTCCTAAGGAAAGTGAAGATGAAATGAAAACAGTTCATGCGAGTCCCTCAACTAGTACCAATGATGAAGCAAGTGTATCAATCTTGGAAGAATCTGAAGTTGAAGAGGATAAAGTTGTTAGTTCAGACAATAGTATTATTGTTCTTTCTGATTCCGGAGGAGAGGAAGTAGCTGAAGATGAAGAATTACAAGAGGGCGAAGTATCAGAAGAAGTATCAGAGGAAGACGAATCATTGGAAAATGGAAAATCTGATGAAGCAGAACACGATAATGAATATGAAGACTATCAACTATTTGGTTATTCCCATGGATCAGAAAGCAACAGGGAAAATGAATTTGAAGCTCTCGAGGAAGAAATTGAATATGATCAAGGATATAGTATAAATGACACTGGAAGATCAATGAATCGTCTACCGTTTGGTATGAAAGGTAAAGCACGGTCTAATACTACAGAAAGCCAATCACTTGGAGAAGATCAAGAGGGAGGCGAAGATGAAGATGAGGATGAAAATGAAGAAGAAGTCAACAGTGATGATGTAATAGAAGATAGTGATAATATTCAAGAAGATGAATCATCTGAACAGTCAGATAGAGAATTGCACAACTATAGCTACAACAATAGTGCAGAACAACAATATTACGCCCATCCGCCTCACAATTCAACATCATACGACCCAAGGAATAATCAAAATGAAAATATATTTCATGATTTTTATATGCAACAGAAGAAAGACGAAACTGAAAGAAAATCTGATGCATATGTCAACTTAGATTCTGATTCTGATAATTTTATTGATGATGTTTTGGTAAATAGTGAAAATAAAAGTGAACAAGCAGGAGAGGAGTATTCATCTGATGATAAGGAAAACGATAAAGAATCTGAAAATGAGGAAGAATCTGAAAATGAAGAAGAATTTGAAAGTGAAGAAGATGGTGAAGAAATATCTGATTCCAAAGCAGAAAATTATAACGATGTTGATTTCAATGCTCCCACCGATTTTTCCAATATTGATACCAATGACTTGGCTTTTGTTCAAGAGTTAGCCAAATTTTCTCAACAATTTAATCAACTTCCCGAAACCAATGAAGCCACACCTCCCCATGAAAATATCAATTCAGAAAGTTCACAAAGTCCATGCCATTCACCTGAATCTCCAGCACACTCTGAAAATGAAACAAAGATTCCAGCAAGTGAAATAGAAGATATTTTTACAGCAGATCATACAGTGTTCTTTTCTGCAATTGAGGATTCTTCTCCACAAAATGCTAGAGATGCTCCAGATAATATCAATCTCGGTGAGTTAAATGAACTCTCAACGCCATTGCATCGGGTCGAATTCAAACCAGTTACACCACCTCCACAACCTACACCCGAACCTCCTCAGTTACATTCATCTCTTGCGGGACTTTTAAATGCTGCATTAAATATTCATTCTAAACAAAGTTCTGGAGAATCTGTAACTGAAGAACTAGTTGTAACGGCTCAAAAATTAACTGAAGATATCATCACTGAAATCGGGGAAATTGATGATGCGGAATTAGAAAAGATAATATCAAATAATCCTGCTGCCAAAGATCCAAACCATCATAGCCAAATAGACGAAGCTACTTCTGAAGTTAAAGGTAATGCCAAACCGGAAATCAAGGATTTGTTTCAAGCCATAGAGATAGCTCAGCAAGAAGAAAAAATGCAGGAATTACTTGATGCTGCCAATGAAATAAATCGTGATTTTTCAACCATTGAAAATGTATCAGAATATAACACACCAGTAAACGACGTTAACTTGAATGATCAAGTCGAACCAAGAGAAAATACGGATGTTATTGAAACTGCAGAAACTGTAAAAGAAATAATGGACGCTATAGATATAATGAATTCAGCTGCCGAAGAAGTTAATGCAACTGAAAATTTTGCTATTACAAATGAAGCTAGATCTATGATAGAAACAATTGCTGATGCAGTTACTGAACTAGATGGAGATTTGAACAATTCAACTGACAAGTTTATTGAAGAACAAATTGATGAAAAATTGGGTAATACTGCTGATGACAAAATTTTCAAAGAATTCAATAACGTCATTGAAGAAGCAGCTCAAGAGATAACAGAAGACATTAAACAAGTACAGAATGAGATAACCATTCCAGAAAATATTCCAGAAACCATTCAAGAAACTATTGAAGATGCCATCAATGAAACGGTTAAGAATTCAACGGAAGATATTGTTGCTGTGCAACAAACAGTTGAAGATGGGAATATGAGTATTGATATAATTAGTAAAAATAGAAAAAGCGATTTGGAACCTGATATTAAGGAAGATGCAAAGGAAGAAGAAAGAGAAGAAGAAGAAGAAGAAGGAGAAGGAGAAGGAGAAGGAGAAGGAGAAGGAGAAGGAGAAGGAGAAGAAGAAAATTTAGAAGTTAGAGAAGCTACATCTCTTGCAGTCAGTGCTGAAAATAGCGAAGCAGATGTTACCGAATATATGGTTGTCAAAGATTTAAACCCATCTGTTTCTGTTTTCAGAGAAGTATCCCCACAGTCCGACAATCCTCAAAACTCAGACAGCTTTAATGTGTTATCGGAATCATCCGTATATGATGTTGCTGAAAAAGGCGAAAATAGTGGTAATGAAGAAACTAAACTGGATGAAGAAAGCTATATGTCATCCCTTTTGAATGAAACTTTAGCAGCCAATGAGGTGAGTGTTGCACCTCTTGTCAGTGGTGTTTATGGGGAGACTATAAAGGAATATGATGATGAAATATCGGATGCTGATCAATCTTTCTATATCAACGATCCTTCAAGTACAGAAACTATTGGGAAAACTGAATCAAGAGATTCTAATGAAAATACAGATGAAGAAATTGATAATATAGATGATTTTAATGAAGAGTCTGATGCAGTTTCAGCTGAAGACAATATAGAGATCAAAGTGAACTCCGAAGTGGAAGATGTTGAAATAATTCCAGAAGCCGAAATTCACGAATATAGTGATGGTAATGTTGATTTCATTAATCCCCCTGTTCTCGACGAAGAATCTCAATCTTTTAATCCAACTTTAAAAAGAACATATGATGAAACTTTTAACGAAGATGAAAAGGTTGAAGTTAATAATTCTGTTTTCAAGCGTGTTAGAAACTTTTTTTCTATCATATCTCCATTTTCAAGACCCATCAAAAATATTGAAGAAAACATTGACGATTCGAAATTTTATGACGGTGATTTGGATTCTAAACCAAAAACGAGTTTTACTGCTACAGACACAATTAGTGAAAATAATGATAAATATTCTCCTGTCGCATCTATTTTAGATTCTTTAGTTGATGGTGATTCCTCTAACCAATTGGATGCCGATGTGTCTAAATTTGATGGCGAAGAAGATATTAATACCGATAGTAATTCTGATAAAATAGAACACAGTCTTGATGATGGTAAAGATGATAAAAATGATAATGATGATGAAGATGATAAACATGGCGAAGATGATGAAGAAAGTGTTAAGGCGGATATTGAAGCCGACTCAGTTATTGAAGTGATAGAAGCAAATAGTGAATCAGAAGTTGAATCAGACGTTGAATCAGGTGCTGAATCAGGTGCTGAATTAGAAGCTGAATTCGAAGTGGAACCAGAAATGGAACCAGAAGTTGAACCAGAAGTTGAACCAGAAGTTGAACCAGAAGTTGAACCAGAAGTTGAACCAGAAGTTGAACCAGAAGTTGAACCAAAAGTTGAATTAGAAGTTGAATTAGAAACCGCAGAAGATTCTAAATCTGAATTAGAAAATGTTGCAGAACAACCAGTCAAGAAATCATGGCTTTCTTATCTTACAAATCCATTAGCTGATTTTACAAATGGTATCATGATGGAATTATCTGATGAAAGTGAAACTGAAGAAATAGAAAGGGACTCACTTCAAGAAAACGAAAATATAGTTGAAATTGAGAAAGAAAACCTACAAGAAGTTTCTGATGAGAAAACGGGAGAAAAATCTACAGATGAGCTAGATTCAATGGTTTCAGCTACGAATGATCTTGATATGATTGATCCATCGTTATTAGCAACTCGCTTTGAACCGATATTAACTGAACCGATTACCGAAAATGTTGAATCAATAGATATCGATGGTATAAATTCATCAGAATCAGTCAATGTTGATATTATTAATGGTGTTGAAGATGAAAGTAATAAAAACTTAAATAATGAATCTCTGTTAGGTGTTTCTAATGAATCATACATGAATGATAGTTTAGAGGAAGAGAAAGAAAACAAAGAAGAAAAAAAAGAGATGGAAGAAGAAACAGGAGAAGCAGTTTTCATTCATGTACCAATTGAAGACAATGAAGACAACGATGATGATCCAGATACACCTGTTATTCATGTCTATGAAGATGAATCTAGCAGCGAAGGTAATCAGACAGAAATTATATTTGTTCAACAACAAGATACTAAAATTGATGATGATATTGATGATAATATTAATGATGATACTGAATTTATTACTGTGAAGGAAGAATATAATGAGTCAAATGATAGTGAAGTTTCCAAGATTTTTGTTTTTGAAAATGAGCAACAATCTGAATTAGGAAAAAAACGTGGACGTAGTACAGATATAGAAGTCAATGAAGATGATGACAAAGAAGAAGAAGAGCTATCCAACAAGAGATTACACGTTGATGACACTAAACTTTCTGCTCCAGCACCTGTTGCAGTACGTACCAGATCACGTTCACCATCACGTAAAGATTTTCAAAGTCCTCAAAGAAGATTATCAGCTGAAAATCCTGCATCTCTTAACGTTATTGCTAATCGTGTATTATCATATGGATCGGATGATGATCCGGTGGACCTTAAAGAAGGTCAATTGCCAAGATTATACCCAAATATGGTTGAAGAAGCTGATTATTTTATTGAAAAAAGACCACTTGGTATTGGGGCATTTGAAACAAATACTGACGATGAATCTGAACCACCACTTACTAAAAGCTCCAGTAATGAAGAAAGTCAAGAAAAACTTGCGGAAGGATCAGAAACTATTGAAATTAACAAGAGAAAGGGAAAATCAAAGACGCCATCACCATCACTATCAAATAATGATTCAAATGATATTACACCTAGAAGAAAATCTGAGAGAATATTAAGAGCAGATGATATTGAAATCATCATGGCCAAAGGTATAAATAATGAATCTGGGTTTGATTCTGAATTAGAATCCAAACCACAGAAAAGGAACTATAAAAAAAGAGGTATTCAACGTAAGGGAAATCTTGTAAATGATGATGTTGACGTGGATGTTGAAAGGAGTAATATTGAGAATACCCCTGTTAAACAAAAGAGAAAGTATACTAGAAACAGAAATGTTCCCGTTAATAGAGTGAATAATGAAGAAAAAGTTGATAAAACTCAAACCAATATTACCAAAGACAATAAAATCAAATTTAACAGTGAAGAGTCAAATGAAGAAGTAGACGAATCACATGATGAAGGTATTGAAGAAAAAGATGAAAAAGATGAAAAAGATGAAAAAGATGAAAAAGAAGAAGAAGAAGAAGAAGAAGAAGAAGAAGAAGAAGAAGATGATAATAATAATATTAATGCTACCTTTGAGGAACGACTCAATGCCTCTGGTAAAGGACGTGGTAAAGGGAAAGCCAATAGAGGTAAAGGAAAAAGTCGTGGAGTTTCGACAGCTGCTAGAGGTGCTAGAGGTGGAAAAGGTGTTAAAGCAAGTAGAGGAGGCAGAGGAGGAAATACTAAAAGTGTTAGTAAAACAAGAAGTTCAGCAGGAGGTCGTGCAAGAGGTCGTGCAAGAGGAAGAGGAAGAGGTCGTGGAAAATAAATAGAATAATGATTTGTAATATTACATTTGTCCTGTTTATATATAAAAACTTTAATTTAGAATTTATTATTTACTGTTGATTAATTACTGTTACGAATGAATCACTAGTAATTTTATCGCATGATTCCAGGGAAAAACGATTTAATGTACAACAACTGATATAAATGTAAACGATTTAAGGTATAAAATAAATGTAAAGAATTAGAAATCATCGTCATCATCTTCATCATCATCTTCGTCATCAACAATTTTTTTTCGAAATTCTGATTTACTTGTCTTATGTTCATCTTCTTCATTATCATCATTAACATCATCGTAACCTTCATCTTCACCAACACGTTTAGCTTCTTCTTCAGCAACTGCTTCACAAGCATCAATCCAAGTTGAATATATATCAATTGGTTCTGATAACGAGTTAATAGATGTTTGGAAAGATTGACCACATATTTTACATGTTAAAGTTCCAATATTAGATTTCTTATCAATTGTACAATTAATTGCCTTTTCATGATTACAAAATAAGCAAGTAAATTGAGTATCTAATCTTTGTTTAAGTTTTTTAACTGGACCTCTTGATGACTTCTTTCTTTTACCCATAGTGTTGAATCAATTCAAATATAACCAATCCACACCGGTTTTTCTTATATATCTTTTGAAAGGTACAACAGCTTGAAAATAAGGCAAGTTAACACAAGAAATATGTTTTGTAAAGCAGTAAAATTGCCTCTGATTTTGTTTTTGTGTGAAGAAACCGGCAACAACAAAGAAAATCCAAAAAAATGAGAAAAAGACAAAAATCAGAAAATTCATGGCGTCGATCGACGCATGCACAGCCTTGAAATGTTTTTCAATTTTTTTTTGACTTTTTTTTGATTTTTTTGATTTTTTTTGCATTGAAATTTTTTTCCTCCTATCAAATTGAAACTTTTCACTTTTAAAAAAATGATAGATGTTTTGGAAGTGATTAAGTAGTTTTTCTTTCTTTGATTTTTTTTTTAATTCTAATTTATTTTGGTAGTATCAGTTATCTTAATACTAGTATATATATAACAGATTGATAATGCCTCCAAGAAAGACAAGATCATCTACAGCAGCAGCTGCTTTAGCTGCAACTAAAGCTACAATTCCAAAGGAAAAGATAGTTACAAAGAATAAAAAATCTTCTACAAAGAAAGACGCTGAAAATATATCATTAGATGAAGAAGTCAATAAAGACATTGTTCAAGAATTAAATATTAAAGAAACAGTTATTGATAAAGCTGTTGAAGCACTTTCTAAATGGAATCAACAACAAACTGAATCTTCAAGTAAAAAAGATTTATTTGAAACTGATGATGAAGATATTCCACTTTATTTACAAATAACTTCAAAAAAATATTTTTCAACTAGTAAGATACTAAAACCACGTATGATTAATGTTCCTAATAGTATTTATGATTTAGAAGAATGTAAAGTTTGTGTTTTTGTAAAGGATGATTTAATTGATGAAGATAATTTAAATAGAATTGAAATTCTTAAAGAAAATAAATTAAAAAATCTTGGTCAAATTATTACTGTTAAAGAACTTAAAGGTAAATATCAAACATTTGAATCAAAACGTAAATTATTATCTGAATATGATTTATTTTTAACAGATTCATCAATTGCTAATATGATACCAAAATTACTTGGTAAAACATTTTTTGGATCATCTAAATTTCCGTTAACAATTTCTTTAACTGATAATAATAAAAAACTTTCAATTGATAAATTTGTTAAAAATTTTGAAAAATCTTTATATTCAATTAGTTATATGTTACCAATGGGTATTAATATGAGTATTAGATTAGGAATGCTTGGTCAAAATAAAAAATATTTAAATGAAAATATTAAATGTATTATTAAATTTTTACAAAAATTCCCAATACGATTAATTCAACTTAAATTAAAAAACTCTCCATCATTACCGATTTTTATCACAGATAAAGTTTATGATGAAAATGATATTGAAGATGTAGAAGAAAATGAAAAGAATTCAATTGTTTTTAATAATGCTGATGATATTCCAATTTCAATATATGCGGAAGGTTTGAAAGAATTAGGATTAGATGAAGAAGAAGCTGATAAAATTTTTGGTAGAAAGAAAAGAACTCTTACTGAAGCTGAAATCTCCGATAAAAATAAAGTTGAAAATAACGATCAAGAACCAAATATTAAGAAGACGAAAAAGAGTAAAAAATAAGTTTTTGTAAAATTAATTAACTAAATATAACTGACTAATTAAATATTTGTATAAAGCATAGAAAAAGTAAAAAATAAAAAATAATTCTTAAATTATTAATTTTTGCGAGATGCTTTGCCCACTAACAGAAAATCAAGGACCCGTCACTTTTATCTTTTATATTAGTTACCGGAGACGGAAAATACAAAAGTAAATTATCAATATTGATTCCAGATTCTTGATTCCAGAATATATTCCCAGAAAATAATTCCAGAATTTTTGATTCCAAATTTTTTTCCATTTTATTTTTTGATTCCAGGTTACTTATTTTTTTAGTTTTAAGTATTTTAAATGAGTAAATGAATTAAAACTATTTTAAACATTAATTAATAACTAGATAAAATTTATAAAAATTAAGTAGGTATATATGTATAGATAAATTATTAACTATTATTAATTGTAAATGAAAATTATATATATATGAAAAAACAAACTTTATGTATATGGTACCTTGAATGAATTAAAAAAACCTTAAAAATGAAACATTTTGAAATTAAATACTTTAACGAGAACAACACTTCTCTAAATGTCTTTGAAATCTATAACTTCTGTCAAAACGCCTGTTACATTTACCACACTTAAACTTATCAGTATGAACAATAGTATGTCTTGTTAAGTTTTCCTTTGAACTTAAACGAGTACCACATTGATTACATTTGAAATGAAATATTTTACCCATATGAACTCTATTTATATGTTCAGTTAACCTTGTCTTTCTTGTGAATGAACTTGAACATTTAGTACATTTAAATTGTTTATCAGATGCTTTATGTGATGCTGAAGATGAAGATGAAACATTTTTCGAAAATCTATTTGCTGATGAATATTTGGATTTTGATGTCCTTTGACGATTGATTTTTGATGAAACAGTATAAGCACTATCATTTGAACTGCTATCATTATGATCATCACTATGATTATTATTATTATTATCATCATCATTGTTTTCATAATCATCATTATCGCTACGATTATTATTATCGCTGTAGTTTTCATTATCATTATTATCGCTTTCGCTATAGTTATCATTATGGTTATCGTTATCATTGTCATTAGTATTATCGTTATCGTTATCGTTTTCGTTATCACAATCATTATCATTATTATCGTTTTCCTTTTTATTATTATTGTCTTCATCATCATTATTATCAAAATTTTCAAAAGTTACTTGACTTGGTAAACTGACTGGTAGTTGTAAATGAGGTCTGTTGTTATTAGAATCATCATCATGATGATTAATATTATAATTAATAGTATTATTATGATTCATACTATTGTTGTTTGAATTATCCCAAAGAGAAGGAAAAGGATCCAATCTTTTTCTAATCAAATCAATGTCTTGATTAAGTTGATCATTTAAGGTAATTCTAGTTAAATAATTATCATCAACAGAAGAGATTTCTGAAGTTGGATAACTAATTGTATGACTACGATAGTCATATTTTGAATTAATACCAGTTGAAGAAGAATCAAAATTACTCCTTTGATAAGGAGATGAAGAAGAACAATCACTTGTTGTTGGTGTACCTACACTATAATATTCATTTGTTGATGATATATGAGTTAATTTATTTGCATTTAAAGGATAAGCAAATAAATTTTCATATTGATCAGCTGATGGAATATTTTTTTTAGACAAATCATTATCATTAACATTTTGATGATTTTGTAATGAAGTATTAGCAAACATCAAGTTTTCATAATAAATTGGGGTTGAACATCTTGGAGTTGATTTGAAAAGATCCAAATTAGCGGCGATATTGTTAGTGGTATTAGTATTGATATTATCATTATTAGATGTGGTATTTGTAATGTTATTATTGTTATTTAAATTTTCATCAAAAGAAACTTCGTTGTAAATATTGTTGAAGAAGATACAAGACAGAGAGTTTGCAGGGTTAAGAGCTGGCTTTGCATTCTCGATATCGAAAGTGTTTGATGGGTCATGAAGAAGGTTATAGTTCGAGTTCATTTTTGAATCGTTTTATGTTTGATATGAGTTATTATTGCATAAAGATTAAAAAATAAGGGAATAGAAATTAAAAATAAAAGTAGGGATAGAAGAAAGTTGGAGATATAATTAGATGAAAGTAGGAAATAATAAAATTAAAAGGAATATTGAGAATGAAGGAAAAGAGCAAAAACGTCTACTTTTATATAGAATGGGATTTAAAAAGGTTGGGGAAAAATGCAGAATTAAATTATGAATACAAAGTCTGTCACAATTCCTATAATCATCCTAATCATTAATCAATCATCGCAATCATAATTTGGATGATTACCAGCACCGTCACTATCATTACCAATTACCATCGACCATCACACATCACACAATGCCAAATCTCAACCCCGTCACCCACAGTGCCCTGAATATTTAAAAATTTTAGATTGATTTCAGATTTCAAATTTCAAATGCAATTTTAAATTTTATTTTATTCTGCAGCGGACAATTATAGTAGCAGATCCACTCAATTAATAACAAGTAACAAGTTGAGATTATGACGACGCGAATGATGTAAGATTGTAATCCATGTAACATGCAACATACATCCATCCATGCAGCACTAAGCCCTAAGCAACCAACAACACTCCACACTCCACACTCCACACTCCACACTCCACACTCCACCCAGCAATTTGCAAGCTGGCGCAAGCTAAAGCTGAAGGCCCAAGGCACAGCACACAGTAGCGACGAAGTCATGAGCCATGAGCTCAGATGTCACACCTGCGTAATGCGTAATGGGTGGCGCATTCACTGTCTGCGTTCCAAAGTTTAAATTTTAGATTCCGATTTTAAAGCCTGAGATCCAGCTAAAGCCTAAACTTAATATTGAAATCCAAGATCCATGCTGTAATAGACTTATTATAATTATGTAATTACTCTCTCCCCCCACCCACTAATTCGCGTGATTCGTGATTGTCCGCTTTTGCACTCCGCCTTTTGTAGCTTCTAGTGTCTAGTGTCTAGTTTCTAGTGTCTAGTGTCTGGTGTCTAGTTTCTAGTCTAGCCAGACATCGATCTTGCCTCCTGCCTCCATATTCCGCACTTTACCGCCCTTTACCGCCAAGCCGCCCTATTAACCCAATGTTTTCTGGCACAGAGCACACATAATTAGGACAATAGGTTATGCAATAGAAAATAAACGGCATTAGCATTGCATAATTCCATTTTGCATTTTAAAGTGTTCTGGGCTTTTTGGGCATTCTAAGATTCATGGTTCTTGGGGCTTTTCTCTTTACACTTTTAAATTTTACCCCTTCTTTCGTTTCTCGCTTAACTTATAAATTATAAATTTATCTTTTGGGCAATACCGTAATGCACAATGCTTTGTGCAATATGCATCAATTTAAAACTTTTAATGCACCCCACAATATTAATTTTATTTTTTGTTATTAATTTTATTGCTTATTGCTTATTGCTATTCTTATTTCTAAATTTTTCAAGTTGCAAGTTGCAACTGATCAACATTTCGTATCTTAATTGATTATCCGGAACCTAAACTTAATCCCTAAAACATTCACTGACGCCTGTTATTTACACGGTTTACGGTTTGCGGTCTAGGGTTTACGGACTTGTTCCCTTTACCAATCACCGGGTTCCGGACTACGGACTACGGACTGAGGACCTTTCCTCAGATATATATATATATATCCTACTATTTGTTTGAGTTTTCTGTTTGAGTTGCTTGTTTCTTAGATTCCAAACATGCATTAATTATAAACTTCTCTAATTTTCTTCTTTATCTTTTCTTATAACTCGGAATTTTCCGTTTTTGTCATGGTTATATACACATTGATCTCAACTTCTGTGCATTTTGCATTTAGTTATACATTGAATTAATCATTAATTCAATCATGTACATACATCTATTTAAAATTTAAATTTTCTCGTAAACTTTTTAAATTTTAATCTAAAAATAACAATATAATGTTTGGTTTTCTTGCCTCTCCTTTCTTTTTAATTCTTTCTAGAAACTTTCTTGCTAATTTAGATTCATGTTTTACCTTTAAAATCAATAAATTTATCGAATTCCCAGTTTAAAGTTTAAAGTTAAATCATAAATTATAACCCCTGACACCTATATTATCGATCTAACTACTTAAAAAAATTATATAGAACAAAACTATTTATTTGTTAAAATAAGGACCCTTTCAAATTTTAAAACTATAAAACCAGCAACATTATTTTAGTAATTTATCAATGGATTAATTAGAAAGATAGATTTAACGCTTAAAGGATGTGGCGCATTATAAATTATAATGAGGCGCAAATATTTTTATTTTTTTCTTGATTACATAATTTATTTTAGAAATCTATATTCAAAATTCAAACACATTAATTTTTAATAGTTCTACTGACCACTTACAAGCTCTTTTTATGAAACAATTTAAATATACACCCTTTACATCAAAATAATTAAATTCTCATTACAATATATATATATATATATAATGTCAGAACTTACATCTCCAATTTCTTTATCTGAATTTAAGTCCGCAATAACTTTGTTATCAGATTCAGAATTAACAACCGTATATAAAAATCTAACCATTTCACTTCAACATTTACAAGAAACCAATAATTACTTGCGTAATGAAATTAATAATGAAACTTCTGCTTCAGAATTAAATAATATCCATGAAAACCATAATAATAATGATGAAGATATTAAACTTTATTCTAATGTAATTGAAGAAAATTTAATTTTAATAACAACTCAAAAATCTCGTCTAAAACTTGTCACTGATTTAATGTCTCTAAAATGTTTACCAATACCCAAGTAGTTCTTTCTTCTTCACTTTATGATTATAATGTTATTTCTTTTCATTTAAGTATCTATATAATATATATATAAAGACTGTATCTAATTAAGTAAGTAAGTACAAATTATTTTTGAATTTTGTCAAACAAATTTAATAATAACTTTATAGAGTGATCTTTTCCTTGAGTAACTGAATAAATATGACCGATAAAAACCGCGGTGTACTTTTTGTTTACCCAATCAACTTATTAAGTGATATTAATATCCAATCTCAATAAAATACACCTATCAATTATTTAATATAATAATCATAAATTTTGTTAAACTTCAATTTTGTCAATGTTGAAATTCCGTTTTCAACAATTTTTAGTTAATAGAGTTTTTATTAATTTTGACATTTGGCATTTGAACGCCTTCTAATCATTAATAATTGAGTACAATAAATTTAAAATTGATTTTCTTTAAACAATTTATAAAGTTATATTTCATTCTTTTTTATGGCTTCTTTAACAACATTAATATATATCTATTAAGACAGTCAATATTGTGGCGAGTGAGTATTATAAGAGCTTGTGTGTGGCGCATACTACAATCATTGATTTCATTAATATTTTTAATCATCAATATATACTTACTACATTGCTACAATTCTTTATACTTATATCGGAACATTTATTTGTGTAATATTCGTTCTATTATACTATTATTGATATTTTAATTTTCTTTTTTTTGATTTCAAATCTAATAAAAAATGAAATTCTTAAACAGTGAAATCTATTTAATTAGTTATAAATGTCGTATTTAAAACCCATGACATATATAATAATATTATTGTTATTAGTATTTTTATTATAACTGAATTTTTAAAACAACCCATGTTTCTTCAAATACTTGATCAACCAGAATCCCTGGAAAAAGTTAACAATTAGGAATATTACAAATGTAAAGATAAAAAGTTTCATAAATTTATCTAATGTATCTTCATTTTTATTTCTTAATTCTGGTTCTGAAGTTTTAAGATTGTTTAATAATTGATCAATAATTATTTCTAATTCTTTATCAATTTTCATTAATTCATTCTGTGCATCATAAATAAGTAATGTTGATTGATGATATTTATTAGAAATTTCTTCAATTCCAAAATTTATTTCAATATTTGAATCAACTTCAATTTGTTTTGAAGTCCAAGATTTATCATATTTAACATTTTCAAAGCACATATCAAAATATTGATCATTAAAATATTCTTCATTTTTTTCAGTTAATGGATAATTAATTAATAATTTAAGATTTCTTTGATTAATATTATTTATCCTTCTTAAAATATTTATATTCTTATCAATTAAACTAAGATTAATTTTTTGAACTTTTGAATTAATTGATTCTTCATTAATAAATTCAATATTAATTGCAATCATAAATCCTTCATTTGAATGAATTTCCATTTGACTTGGTTCAATATTATTAAATTGAATATAATCATTTAAATAATATCTTAAACAACTATTATTAATTAAATATGTATCTAAAGTTTTTTTAAGTTTTAAATTAAGTTTTTCCATCTTTTTTGAATCAATATTAGGATTCATTTTATAAATATCTTGATGAATTAAATTAATATCCGTTAATAAATCATTACCATTATCCAGACTTGGCGGTATAGTCATTCCTACTCTCACACATGAAATTATTTGCATGAACAAAAATGATAAAAAAAAGCTAATAAATTTCATGTTGTATTAATAATAATAAAAGAAAAATAGCAATAAAAAAATAGTAATAAAAATAATATATCTATATAATATAAATGAATGAACAAACGAATGAAAAATTGAATGAATGAATAGAAGTTAGTTGAATTGTATTTGCAGTTACTGAAAATACTTTTATCGATATGATCTATAGTAGTATTTTTATTTTTATCACTATTAAATGATGTTGAGTGTCGTGTGATTTGATAAGAGTATTAGTATATTTATCTATATCTATATACCTATGTAACTCAAAGACAGACTGAAGCTTAACCCTAAGACCTGAGATAGCGTAAATGTCAACAAAATCCAACTATATCAAAAAAAAAGATAAAGAAAATAGTTGTTGATCTAGCTGTTACTGTGGTTGAACTCGATGTTATGTTGACACCAGACACCGGTATTAGGTATTAGGTATTACGTATGGACGGTTGTAAGTTTTTTGATCCACAATCCACATGCACAACGCACAACAACAAACTCCAACCGTTGGCCGACGATGGCTCTGTTAAGCAAATTGGAAACAAAAAGAAAGAAAACAAGCAAATTTACTAGCCGCGAATATTTTGCCAATTGGAAATCCAAGAAATTTATGAAATTTTATCAGGAAAATTCGCGTTTTGGGATTTAAGGTTTAGTGACTTTTTTTCAATGACGTCAGCGTCGAT
>JAJMEW010000225.1:0-52443 GCA_030574395.1 Pichia californica
TGGATTTATATTATTGCTAATACTGGATTCATGTTAGTTGGTTACTGGTACTTCAGAGTTATTGGTAAGAATCCATTTGGTATTATTTTCAAGTTATTGAATCCAAAGTCTTTAATTCCAAAGGCAAGACATGAAAAGGATACTACTATTTTCCAAAAGCAAGCCGGTGATGATAAGATTGGTACTCAAAAGAAACCTGCTGCTTAAATCTAGCAAATAGTTTCAATTTCCTTCTCATTCAATTTGCAATTTTGCAATTCTATTTATTTATACATTTTTTTTTCATAAATTATTAATTAATTCTTTTTCATACATTATCAACTAATTCTTTTTTCAACACATTATTGATTTTAATTATTAACAGTTGTTCTAGTCAAAGTTTAGACAACTATATTTTTTATACATACCAAATTTTCCAATACATATTTACATTTATACATATATATATAGCTTTTATAAACTTTTTCATAAATTTAATATTATAATTTTAATAAAACTGGTAATTTTTCTAAATTGTTTAAATTTATAGTTCATTAATAAATAGTTAGGGGGAATGCATATATATACGTTAAGTTAAATTATATAAAGAGTTGTTGATTTTATTATTTATATACAGAAACAAAAGATCATGTTAGTTTATCTTTTTAGAGATTTTTTTAACTAACCAATCTTTGTGACACATCTCTATAACCATATACATCCAATCATTTGGTAGTACATTATTAAGAGAATTTTTCTCATTTAAAGGTTTAAAATTTTTTGAATTTAAATTTTTGTAAAAAATTTGATAATTATTATTATCAGATGTGTTTAGTAAATCAGTTAAATTTTCATGAATAATATCATTAATTTTTGAAAGTGCATTAAATTTTAATAAATCATTATTATTTTCAATTTTTAAATTAATTAATTTATCATAAAATTTTGGTTGAATTTTTTCCCATTTAATATCATTAAATTTATAACTTTTATTAATTAAACCTAAATGATATTGTTTAATTATATCATTTTGTTTAATATTTTTTAAATTATAAAAATTTTTAAATTGAATAAATTCATTTTTAATTTTATTTTTCGTATTTAAAATTCTTAATGTTGATAATTTATCAAATATTAATGATTCAAATTCTGTAATTTCTGATAAATCAGATGAAATTAAATTATTTATATCATGATAATTATTATTATTATTATTATTATTATTATTATTATTATTATTATTATTATTATTATTATTATTATTATTATTATTATTATTATTATTATTATTATTATTATTATTACTGTTATTATTATTAATTGTTATATGATTAGATTCATCATTTTCTTCCGAAACTTCATAACATTCAGTTGTATCAAAAATTGAATTGAAAAGTTTGAATTTACTTTCATTTTTACGTTTGGCCCTCACCAAACTTAATTTATTTAACCAAATATAAATATTATTATTAATTAAATGATTTGAATTAAAAATTGAATCAATTTTTGATTGTAAATTTTTAAATAAAATATCCCATCTTTTAAAAGGACCTAAATCTGAATCTAATGATTGATGAATTAAATATTTTAATATTAATAAATAAGTTGTTTTATCTAAATGACTATTATTTAAATTTAAATCTAATAAATGTTTAATTGATTTATAATATATAATCCATGATAATCTAGTTTCTTTATCTGACTGAGTTTTAATTTTAATTTCATTTATAGTACGTATTAATAATTGCCAATTTGATATTGAGCTTAAATGAGAAATTAATTTATAACCTAATGGACCTTGATATAATTTATACATTTGAGATTTATTAAAATAATTAATATAATTTTTGAAATGTATTGGATGAGATTTTGAAGTATGAAATGATATATCAAATGAAAATTTAAAATTATTTACTTTTAAATGAGATTCAATTAAATATAAAAATATTTTTTTAGATTTAAATTTTGTTGATAAATATAAATTTCTAAAAGATTTTGAACAATAATTATCAATTGTAATATTTACATATTTTGAATTTTCAGTTTTTGGAATTAAATTTATTAATTTAATTGAATCGTCAATTAAAATTTTATTAAATTTATTATCATTTTTATGATTAATAATATAATTAAAATTATTTAACAATTCTTTAAAAAATAAATTTGTAATATAATTATTATCTGTTAAATTATTTTTAATAAAATAATCTTGTAAACCATATTTTAAAATTTTAAAATTTAAATTATCATTTGATTTAATAATATATTTATAAATTAAATATAATGTTGTATTATTGATTAATAAATTATTTATTATAAATTTATTTAATATCGAATCAATTAAATTTAATTTAAGTTGAGAATTTTCACATGGTTCTAAAGATCTACTTAAATAAATATTAAGTAATTTAGTATCCCAATGTTTTTCAGAAATTTTAAATAATTGATTAATTAATTGTAAGTTTGAATGTTTTACATTTCTCATTAAAAAATCAAAAATATAATAAAATAAATCATTATTTTTTTTTAATAAAATTGAACCTTCATTTGAATATATTATTCTTTGTTTAATAAAATGTAAAATTTGTTCAGTTTGATTGATATAATTTACATATGTTAATCTATAAATAAATTTTAATAATTCTTGAAATTCTATAATTGAATTATTTTGATTTATAAGATTATATTTAAATTGATATAAATTATCATTAATAATTTTATATTTATTAGATAATTGATCACTATGATCTGTAGATTGTATAAGAATTTTTGAATTTTTTAACATATGAATATCAATATCAGATAAAGATGGTAAAGTAATAGGTTTATATTCAAGAATATTTAAATCATTTTTAGAGTTTATTGAATTATCTAGAGTTATAGATTTGATTTTATCAAGTATTTTAAATTGTAAAATTTCGATATCATTAGGCTGCGGTAATAAATGTGGATGAAAAGATCTTTGTTCTGAAGATAAAATTTTGTGATCATTGCTAGGTATCAGAGGTAATTCTACTGGAGTTTTATTTTTATTATTTTTATTATTATTATTATTATTATGAACTGTCGAAGTTGAATTTGAAGGGACAGATTCGATTTTATTTATATTTGTTTGGAAACGACTTCGTATATAGATGTTTCTTATATTCAATCTCCAAAATTGTTTCTGAGGACGAGTTGAATAGAAGGATATTAGCATGATAAAAGAAGTAAGAGTAAAATGTTTGTATTCATAGCTCTTTTTGAATAATTTTCCAGTTCCAGTTCCAGTTCTAGTTCTAGTTTGCAGAGGTGAAAGATGAAATTTGCAGATTTGGGTGGGAAGCGATGGATGGAAAAAGAGTAGCTGTGTTCCAATGACGGTGTCGACTGTGTGGAAATGCTGCTGTGGGGTGTTCTTGTCTTTGTTGTCGTGTATCGACTGGTTGGTATTCGTAGACAGACCGATAGCCGTTGTCCATTCATGTTGTCCATTCATGTTGTCCATTCATGTTGTCCATTCATGTTGTCCATCCAGTGTCTTCTCTGCTCTGGGGGCGCTTACGTAAGCCGCCCCGGCTGTATCGAAAACTTCGCTTCAAAATTTGCGTCTTCTGCTGAAAAATTTGCGTGGAGCTTTCAGTTTTGCCTTTTACAAGAAAGAAGAAAGAAGAGAAGCTACAGGAAGAGGATATCTGCACAACACAACTCTGCACAACACAGCACAACAACACAGCAAACATGTCCAGAGAAGGGTTCGTTCCACCATCTGCAGCCAACCTTGGTAACGCAGCTAGCGGTATTCAATCAATCAAGAATTTCGGTGTTAAATACGTGTGTGCACAATGTGCTGTCAATTTTACTCTTTCTCCAAAGGAACCAGTTAGATGTAAAGAATGTGGTCATAGAGTTCTTTATAAAGCAAGAACCAAGAGAATGGTTCAATTTGAAGCTCGTTAAATAAATGTTCTACTGCATGAAAGATGAAAAATGATTATTACGATGATGATGATGATGATGATGATGATGATAATAATCCACTCATATTTTTTTCTTTCCATTTCACATCCACATCACTTATATACTACACATTCTTTTTTTTAAAATTTCCTTTCGTATATATAGAGGTATACCTTTTTTTGTATATTAGCTAAATAATTATAATAGTAATAATACTAACCATATTTTCATCATATATTCATGTATAATCCTTCTCAATTGTTAAAACAAGTTCCTACAAAGATACGAATTCATGACGAATTTTCTTTAAATGATTATAGAATATCCATGTTAAATAAGATAAAACCAAATTTAATTCATGATGATAATAATATCCATAATAATACACAAATTAAACATTTGATTTTAAATCTTATTAATAAATATCAAATATATAGAAATCTTGATATTGAGAAATTCAAAATTACACCAATTTTAAAATCCAATATTGAGAAATACCAATTACCAAAATTGCCATCAACATTAGATAATTTATCAAATTTTATATATGATTTAACATTAATACCGAATTTTGAATTAACGTTTAATAATCAAATTATTAAATCAAATGTATTAAAATCATTATCATCATCATCATCATCAAGTTCAAAGTCTAATGATAATTCTTATATTAATAAACTTTTAGTGATTAATGAAATAATTAATCCAAATTTAAATTCATCATATAATACAATTAATAATTTTAAAAAATTAAATTTTAATAATAATAACAATAATGATAATGATTTACAATATTTAGCATGGTTTGTTTATTTTATGAATCCAGATAAATTAAATATGATTGAAAGATTTAATCAATTTCATTTTTTATTAAATTATTTTAATTTTAAAAATCAAGAAAATATTTTAATTAGTGATTGGGAATTTACAAATAATTTAATAAATTCGAATTTATTATCATTTAATACAAATTTTGAAATTGAAAAATCTTTTATTTTAGATAATTTAATAAAGATTATAAATAATATTAATAATTCATATAAAAATTTTGAATTAATTAATATATTTAGAACTTTAAGAAATGCAGAAACTGGTTATGAAGATTTAAATTCATTTAAATTAATTCGTTTTAATATCGGGTATTACAGATATCTTTTATTAGATAAACTTATTAATGAATGGAATAAAGATTCAATTACAGAAGATTTATGGAATTTGAAAAAATTACAATATCAATGGGAAATTATTTATGAAATTTATTATTCATCTAAAAATTCTATTAAACCGGGTGGTATTACATTTGAGAATAAAATTAAAAACATGATTTCTTAATATTTATATATATGTATGTATATAAATAATATGATGAATAATAAAATGAATAAATAATAAAACGTTTATAAAATTAGAGATTAATTCTCTTCAATAATTTTTTTTTATAATTGAATTTACAATTATGGTAAACCTTTAATTTGATCTAATGGAACTAAATCAAAGCCCCATTTATCTTCACCATCTCTAACTTCATAATATTTTTTTAAATCAACACCATGATATGGATGATTAACAAAATTAAACCAAGGTAAAATACCTAATAATACTTGTGAATTTTTTGAATATCTAGCTGACAAATCTTGCATATAAGGAGTTAAAGTTGAATCTTCACAACCATAAGGATTTTTACCTTTTGAAAGTAAAGATTTAATTTCATATCTATCCTTTTCAACTTCTCTTTTATTTTCTGAGACACCCCAAAATCTTTTAGTTGATTCATTATATGCTAAAAAGAAACCAGTTGTAAAACCAATTAATGCACCAGCACGTAAAAACATTGGCTTTGGCATTTTAAACTGACGTCCTGATGCTGGTTCATATTTTTCAAGTAAAATAAGTGATACTGGACCTGCAATTGTTGCACCTAACCAAGTTAAGTAGTCACTTGGACGGAAGTAGTTAACGACTCTTGAAAAGGTTGGATCTTGATCAATGACTTCGTATTTGGACATGTGCGTGTGGTTGTGGTTGTGGTCGTTGTGGTTGCGTTGCTTATGTCTGGGTGAAAGGAACTGTCTGTAGCTGTGTTCAGTCCAGTTGAGTTGGTTGAGTTGAGTAGATTTGAGTTGTGTCTGCAGTGTAGTGCAAGTGTATGTATATTGAAGCAGTACGTAAGTGTAACGTTAGCAGTTTTGCGTTTTCGCTTTCTCTCGCTCCCCGCATGGCGCCCGGTGCACGGGTGGGCACAGCAATCAAATAAATAAATAAATAATAAATAAATAATAACTAAATAAATGGAAAACGCAAAGCAAAAGACAACACAAGACAAAACAAGAGCCAAAAGCTCAGCTGGCTGGAGAAACACTCTGCTGTCACCCTGGACAACACAACACAACACACACCAACACACACCAACACAGACACAGACACACACACACACAGCCAGAGATGCCACCAAAGAGAAAGGTCACACTCACACTAGGCTCTTCCAAGAAGAAACAAAGGACTTCAGACACCCTTTCCCCAACAGCAGCAGGAGGAGCAGGAGCAGGAGCAGGAACTGAGAAGACTCAAGTTGAACATGATCTCCAACAAGAGGAAGCTGTAGATTCTGCTGATGACAACATCATCCCAGACTATTATTCTTCTTTAATTGATTTTTACACTCATGTTATCAATACTGCAACTAATTTAAAAGATCCAGAAACAAATGAAGTTATTTCAGGTCCATTTTTAAAATTACCACCAAAGAAACTTTATGCAGATTATTATCAATTAATTGAAAATCCAATATCTTTAAATGAAATTCGTCAAGCTACAATAGTTAAACATAGAAATAAAGATATTATTAATTCATTATCTGTAAATACTTTACAAGATTTTAAAAATTTATGGATTCAAATGTCAAAAAATGCTTCAACTTATAATGATCCTGATAGTTTAATTGTTAATGATGCAAATTCAATTACTAATTATGCAGTTAAGGAAATTGAAAATTATTCTAAATATTTAGAAAATTTAACTGAAAAGGAATCTAAAAAATCCAAATTAAATAAATCTAGATCAAAATCAAAATCTAATAATTTAGATGATAATATTAATAATTCAATTAATGAAACTGAATATTCTCTTAAAAAAGATTTAACACCAGAACCAAAGGAAAATATTCAGTTAACTAAAGAAGAATCTGAAATTCAAAAGGCAATTGATGATTATGATGATTCAAATGATGATTATAGTAGTGAAATTTTAAAAGTTTTAAGACATTTATTAACATTTAAAGTATCACATCATAAAAATTCAATTCCTTTATCTCGTGTTTTATTAGATTTACCAAATAAAGATGAGCCTGATACTAAAGAATTTTATAATATTGTTACAGAACCAATGTGTTTTAATATGATTAGTGAAAAACTTGATGATGGTAAATATTCTGGTGGTACTTTAGGTTATAAAAATTTTATTAATGATGTTAATTTAATTTTTGATAATATATTAGATGTTTTCGAAGATGGTCCATATTTTAAAGCTGCAACTGGTTTAAGTAAAGCATTTACTAAAAGATTAGAAAAATTCGAAAATTTAATTAAAGATAAAAAAAGACAAGCTGTTACTCAAACAAAAGGATCTTCTGAAAAAGAAAAATCAAGAAAAAAATCAAGATCTGTTCCTGTTAAAAAACAAATTATAGATAATGATGATGAATTTAATGATGGAATTGATGATGATGATGATGATGATAATAATAATAATAATAATAATGATAATGATAAAAATAATGATGAAGAAAATGATTTGAAAAATAATAATATTGAAGGAGAAGAAAATTTTGATGAAGGAACTGATATTGAAAATAAACCAACTATTGATATTCCAACATTTGTTCGTAAACATGATATTGAAAAGGCTAAAACTATCGAAGAAATAGATGATATTACTGCATTTATTAAACGATTCACTATTTGTTCAATAACTAATTTGAATAATCTTGCAAATAATTGGAAAAGTTTAATAAATTCAAATATTCCAGTTGTTACAACATCCAAAAACAATTCAAATAATTCTAGTAATCAACCAATATCCGTTTTTGAAAATATAATAGTTGAACCAGCTGGAAATACAACACTTGGTGGATCTACATATTCATTACAATTACCAGGTTCTGCTATTATTGGTCATGAAATTGCATGTATTATTCATTTACAAAATAAAATTGTTGATGACAAATATATTTCTGAATTACGTGTTAATGGTGAAACAATTAATGGAATTCCAATGTCAATTTTATATGATGAAAGTGCAGGTGATGATGGCATATTTTGTGCAGGAAAATATAGTTTACGTCTCGGTTATGGTTTAAATTATTTTGAATTTACTTTAAAAGTACCATTTCCATTAACAGGAAAACAAAAAGATGAAAATTTAGAGAAATATGAAAAAGAAGATCAAGAAACTATAGAGCAACGTATTGTTGAAGAAGTTAAAGAAAAAGAAGAAAATTCAAATTCAGATTATTTAAAAGAACAAAGTAAAGAAAAAGCAGAAGTACAACAAGAAAAAAAGGAAAATGTTGGAAAAGAAGATGATGAAGAAGAAAATGCAGAAAAACACAAAGATTCAGAACCAATACAAGAACAGAATCAAAAACAAGGAGATGATAAGAGAGAACATCTTGAACGTGGTTCTAAACCTCAAGAATTTGTTGAAAATATCAAGATTTGGCTTAACATTACACGTTAATATGAAGTGAATTGTTAATGTAAATATCTCATGTATAATGTATAATATTTTAAAAATGTAAAAATTAAATTTAAATTTGTTGTAGTGTATGTGTATTAAATGTAGAATGCTATAAAATTACAGAAAAGTAAAGAAATAAAAGGAAAAAAGAAAGGGTAATACTTTATACTAAATCGATAGTATATTTTTGGTTTGCTTCCTTTGGATCAATTTTAATTTCCAAATGTTTCCTTACAGCTGCTTGACCCAATCTTGCACTCCATTCTTTATATTGTTGTTGCATTTCTTCCTTAATTGTAGAATTTGGTATTGGTAGTACTTTTAAAATATCACCTTCGTCTTGTTGGTTTTGTGAATCGATATCATTATCATTATTGATATTTGTATGTTGTGATATTGAACCATAATTAGACATAGATTTGAAAGTTGAAATATCAATCAAGTGATCGTTTGTACTGTTCAATATAGCATTTAATTGTTTGTTTCTTAATTCATTTAATAATTCATCCTCTATTACTTTAGCTTTATCATCTGAAAGTAGCGATACATCTTCTTCATCTTGTATGGTTTGATTAGAATTTAAACAAGATAAGCAAAGTCCCATGATTATATCAATGATGTGATTATTGTGTGTTTTAAATGTTGTTGATGGATATTTTCTCTGAAATTCTTCTCTTTTCATTAATTTTCATTATGTATAGATTTAGTAGTAGATAGAAATAATACATAATACAGAATTATGTATTTGCGCTGCTCCACAATCCACAAGCTCGCTCGCCAAAATTTAATAAACGGAAGGCAAGGCAAAGTGGCGAATGGCGATTTACAATACATGATGAGCTTATGAATCTCTTCTCTTTTATCTATTTCAAGATTTAATATCTCTATATCATAAATATAGAATCTTATAAATCAGTATTTAACAAGATGGCTGGATTGAATTTTGATAATTACCAAAGAAATCAGTTTTTAATTACTAAAGCGGGATATAAAGCTCCAAAGGCAACATCAACTGGTACTACTATTGTTGGATGTAAATTTAAAGGTGGTGTTATAATTGCGGCAGATACAAGAGCTACTGCAGGTCCAATTGTTGCAGATAAAAACTGTGAAAAATTACATCGTCTTTCACCAAAGATTTGGTGTGCTGGTGCAGGTACAGCTGCTGATACTGAAATGGTAACTCAATTAATTTCATCAAATTTAGAATTACATTCATTAAATACAAATCGAGAACCAAGAGTTGTATCTGCAATGCAAATGTTAAAACAACATTTATTTAAATATCAAGGGCATGTTGGTGCTTATTTAATTGTTGCTGGTGTTGATCCAACCGGTATTGGATTATTTAGTATTCATGCTCATGGTAGTACAGATGTTGGATTTTATATGTCACTTGGAAGTGGTTCATTAGCTGCAATGGCTGTTTTAGAAAAGGATTGGAAAGAAGATATGACTAAAGAAGAAGCAATGAAACTTGCTTCTGATGCAATTCAAGCAGGTATTTGGAATGATTTAGGATCTGGTTCAAATGTTGATTTATGTGTTATGGAATTAGGTAAAGATGCTCAACTATACAGAAATTACCAAACCCCAAATGTTAGAGAAAAGAAGCAAAACAACTATAAATTCCCAAGAGGAACGACTGCTATTCTTAAGGAAAGTGTTTGGAATATGGTAGATGTTGAAGAAATGGAAATTGACATTGCGGCTTAGATATATAATTTATTAAATTAGCGTGTAAAAAAAATTAAAAATATATAAATAATAAATATTCTTAAAATTTATTTAAATCAAATTAAATCAATTAATTAAACAGAAGTTATACATGTATTTATAAAAAAAAAATATAGGAACAAACAAAGAAATCTATTGAAGAGCGTATTTTGCAAAGTTTGGTAAAACAAATGATGCAGTGTGGATATCTTTAGAATAATATTTATATAATTCTTGTTCTTTTTTCTCATCAATAGATCTTAAAGGAGTCTTTAAATCAATAGAAGCATTTTTAGAACAAACCATAAAACCAATTTGACCAGATGGATAAGTTGGAATAGTACAATAAGAATATTCAACATTTGGGAAGATAGCAGAACAAGCCTTTTTTAAATTTTTAATAATTTCTAAATGAATCCAAATACTTTCAGCTTGAGTAGTAATGACACCATTTTCAGTTAAAGCATCAGATAATAATTGGAAATAAGGTTTTTCAAATAAAGAAGCAGCTGGACCTTCTGGATCAGAAGAATCAGTAATAATAACATCAAAAGTATTTTTATAATCATCTAAAAATTTAAAACCATCACCAATATGAACTTTAACTTTTGGATGTTGAAAACTTTTTGACATTTCTGGTAAATATTTCTTTGCATTAATAATGACACCTTCATCGATATCACAAAGAACAGCTTCTTCAACACATTCATGTTTAATAACTTCTCTTAAAACACCACCATCACCACCACCAATAACTAAAACTTTCTTTGGATTTGGATGAGAATTTAAAGCTAAATGAGCAATCATTTCTTGATAAGCAAATTCATCTCTTTCAGTAGCTTGAATTGCACCATCTAAAACTAAAACATTACCATAATCAGTAGATTCAAATACTAATAAATCTTGGTATTTTGTTTGTTCAGCATTTAAAACCTTCTTTACACGTAATGACATTGCCTGACCAGGCCACATAGTGTCTGAGACTTCGGCAAACCAGCCGTCTTTGATCATTGGGTGTGAAAGTTCTTTTTCGCCAGACATTTTTAGTTGATTAATGTTTCAAATAGTGTTAATTATGTAATAAATACAACAACAAGGATAAAGAATGAGAAGAATGGGAATAAAAATAATGAAAGAACAAAAAGAAAGTCGCAAAGAGAAAGTAGGAAAAACTACGAAGGATGAAAAATTTTCTATTTTTAAAGAGATCAGTATTTTATGAAAAGTGGAAATTGGAGAGTCTATGTTGTATAATAATACAACAATTGTATTAATTTCCAACGGTCCAATTTATTTAAATTTATTAATTAATTTAATTGTCGACAGCGTGCGGTACCCATTTAGGCAAGTGTAGCGTCAGGAAGCGTTGGTTCTTGACTATTGATTGGCGCTAAGATATATTAACATTTAAGCGGAAGACAAAAGGAAAGTATCAGGGGTATAAACTGCTGTTCTTCAGAGGTAATACTAGCTTAAAAGCTAAAATCTAAAATACAACCTACAGTTCATGTCAAATATATATATACTGTTTGGGAAGTGTTGAACTTCCTGGACAGTGTTTCATGGGAAAAATAGAAGATTCATGTTGTACAAGGAGACAAGGCAGAAGAGCCACCCGTTTGGGATTTGGGAGCAGTGGCGGAGAGGATTTTGCCGCGGTGCAATTGTTTTGCTGGCACTCAGAGGCGATCACGTGATTGGATGGTCACGTGAACAGCTACTTTTTAATTAAACAATGTTATGTTATGTTATATTATATTATATTATATTATATTATATTATATTATATTATATTATATTATATTATATTATTACTATTCTAAGTTATAAGTCATGATACATAATTTGATCAAAAACCTGCATTTTTAAGAGCAAGAGCGGCACCTTCAACAATTGCTACATGTTCCAAATCATGGATCTTTTCTTCCCATTCTTCAACAGTTTCTCCCTTAGTAACAGGTAATTCTTTAACGAGCAATGGTTCTCCAAGATCAACTTCTTCAATAACATAATGAATCATACATCCACCCTTTTCAATTTCACCTTTCTGTCCTGCTTCATATGATCTTTCAATGGCATGAGTTCCTTCAAATGCACCTGGTAAAGCTGGATGTAAGTTAATAATAGGAATTTTAGATTGAGTAATCGGATTAAGGAATGATATTGATAAAATTAACATCCAACCAGCACATATAATTAAATCTGGCTTTTCTTCAATAACTAACTTTGCCAAATCTGCATCAAACTTATCACGTGCAGTCTTTCTTTCTATTGTGTTTTCCTTTGGAATACCTGCATAATATGTTTTTAATGTATGTACCGTACTTGGTATATTAGCATTTGCTGCCCTGGTTAAACCATATGCAGTAGGTGATGATGAAATAACTTTTGTTATTTTTCCATTTAACTTCTTTGGTTCTACTGTTGATGCATCAATCAATGCTTGTAAATTACTTCCACTACCTGATATTAAAACCACAATCTTTGGAAGTGCAACAGTTTCTTTCCTTACCGGTTCAGTTTCGGTCACAGGTTGGTCATCTTTCTTTATCGATTTCTTAACTCTTCTACTAAAACAAGAAAACATGACTTTTCTTCTTCTTGTTTATTCAATAAATATCAAAGAAAACAGTAAAGTACTTACAAAGTAGAGGAAAGGGGAGAAGTCAAATAATTTTCACTAATAGTAAAAAATTCACAACATTGAAAATTCATTTTTTTTTCCTCGCTTAACGTTCCACTATAGATTAAATATTAAATCTATTATTTCTTATTTTTGATTTTTGATATAAAAATATACAATATTTCTACAGTTATTGATCAAACTACCACTAGTTTAATCCATCCAATTAACGGATGATGTTTTTTATCCATGCTCTCGAATTTCCATATGACTCGGCAGATGTTTGAAATAATTCTTTTTCAAAAGCATCAAAAGTTTGTATAAACTCCACATTTTCTCTAGAATGCATTTCTGATGTATTCAATGATAAATCATTAATTTTACTTGCTCTTGAAACCAGCATATTAAATACAATCTCAATTAATTCAGGTTGTTCAATAAATTCACACCAATTCTTAACAACTTTATAAAAATGTGGCACAGTTGATAAATCTGCATTTAATGGAGAAGCTTTAAAGAAATTGGTTGCAATCTTACTTAAATATTCAGGTCTTTCAACTGCAAATATGATTTCATCATTATCTTCTTCTCCAATTCTCACTCTAGTCAATGCTTCTACTAACCAGAACGGAAGTTCTAACTTGTCTTGCTTTGAAATCTTGGCGCTATCCTTAGAATTGATTAAGCAACCAACGTTGTCGACATCATATTTGAATGATCCTGTGAATTTTTGGGATTCTGAAAGTATATCGTCCAAGTCAAAGTATCCACCACCCATATTATCTTTTTGGAACCTTCAATATCTGAGGTTATATTTAATTTGAATATTTTAAAGAAACTGTAAAGAAAAAAACTTATTTATAAGTAGAAGAAAAACAAACACTCAAATAGATTACGCGTAACAAATTTTATATATATAAACCATTCACCACATAGCTGTTGTTTCAGACTGAAGTAAGTTTCACTCTGGCATTAAAAAAGAACGTTATAAAACATACACACACACACACACACATATATATCTAAAGCAAGTAGAATAAATGATTTGATTTGTAATTTAGTAATTAAATAGTAATTGTGGTATTTCAAAAAAAAAAGGGTTTTTGTGACACTCTGTATGAACAGTATATAGGGAAAATTAGTACAAAAGCTACCCTTTGTTCCTTTTTTGTTTTTGTTTTTGAGTTTCGTTTTTGAGTTTCTAAAATTCTTTTTTTATGTAAAACAAACAAATAAACAAACCAAATATTATTTTCAAAATTAAAAATATTAAAACTATCAATATCAAAATTATATTTAAAAATAATCGATGCTAGCTTTAACTTTACCAAACATTGAATTTAGTAGAACAACTATCCATTGGTTTATGTTCTTTGGAATGCTATCTATAGGTGCAATCATTTTACGTATCTTAATTGTTACATATCAAATGTTAATTAAATATATTTAAAACTTTAGATATTTATTATAATAGCTTATATAATCTCTTATAGTTTTGTAAATAATTTGAAAAATAAAACATTACATAGCTTCTTTAAATAGTGGATCATATTCCTTTAATTTATTCTGATTGACAACTTCAACAGACCTTTACGTAAATATATTCCGGTATTTTAAAAAGTAATAAGCCTTTTTATTTTAATAGATATTGAAAAACCTCAAATAGCTTTATAAAAAAGATGAAATGCTGAAAGAAAGTACTGAAATGTCAATGATATTAACATTAAATTGGATTCAAAAATCTATCCTCTAAGTGGCACATGTTTTCATTAAATGTTATATGCAAAAAAAATATTGATACGCAATACCAACATATATAGATCATATAAATGTATATGGTAATAATTCACAGATATTGAAAGAGTAACGATAACATATTGCACTATTTTACGAAAAGAACTATTACTAACATTTATAGACAAAATAGAATAAACATACGACTCTGTTATAGTAAATACCAAGATTTTGTCGTGCACAAAAATAGACCTATTATACTATCACTTGATCTATTGAAGTAATTCATCTCTGTAATGTGGTTGCCAGTTGATGAACTTTTGAGCACGTCTGTCGTTAGTATCCCTGCTCTTAGCTTCTCTGTTCCATACACGTTTCTGTGCTGCTATAGCCTTGGTATCAATTGTATTAACAAATTTACGAGTTTCAGCTGCCATGACAGTACCTTGTGCTTCACTCCATTCTTTCTCAGGTTTCAAATTTTGTCTGTAATATTTGGCTAATGATCTATGTCCGAGGACCATACCATTTGGTAAATGTAATCCATAATCTGATGCATATAACTTTTCACCATCAATATCTTCATCATTTTCCAATTCTTCTTCATCAACATCTTCCCATTCCCCATCTTCATCCAAAGTATCCTTTTCATTGGTTTCAATTTCATAGGATTTAGAGAAATCATAGAAATCACTTATTTCCAACTTTTCTTCTTCGTTTTCATATGGAATTTTAATATGATTTTTACTTAACATATGTTGAATAATACTTTGAAAGTTTCTACCTTGAAAGTTACATGATAAACATACATTACCATATCCGATCTTTTCATATAAATAAGCTAACAAACCTTCTTTGTTTATGAGAAATCTTTTTTCTGGAATGTAAAGTCCATGATTTTTGAATAAATGCTCTAAAGTTCCATCAATATTTTCAAATTCTTCATCTTTACAAAATATACATTTTGTAACAGGAACATCCACTTTATTGGCAAGTTTTTCCTTTATTAACTGTTCTTCATCAACATTATTCTCTTCTTCTTCTTTAATCGCTGCTTCTTTCACTTCTTCTTTTAGATTTTTTTCTTCCGTAGTTTCTTCTTTCTTTTCAACAACCATCTTACCATCTTCACCCATAATGACTCTACCACCATTACCAACTAATCTGTTTTTTGCTAACTCTAAAAGTTTTCTCTTCTTTTCAAGTAATTCTTCACGCTGCTTTTTACGTAATTGTTTGGCATTTAACTTGACATCAACTTCATTTTGTCCCTTGGACTTTTCTTCTTCTTCTTCTTCCTTCTTTTTCTTTTCTGATGTATTAACCTTGTTATTGAAAAGATCTTCTGATATAGGTGGTAATTGTGCAACTCTTCTTTTTAAATTATATCTGTGCCATTCCCCTTTCATGTGGCTTCTTTGATTTTCAGAATTAGAAAATTGAATTTGACATGAGTTACATGTGTAAGCTGACGAGACACTACTATCCATCTTTTTTATTGTTGCTGTTGTTTATTGTTGTCGATGAATCCTTACTTTGTTAATCAACGTATATAGTAGGATAATAAAATAGTAGCTATAATCTAGAAATTTTTCAAAATAGGTAAAAAAAAAATTTTTCTGAAAAAGATTTTGAATTTCGCATTTATTTTGAATTATTTTGATTTCGCCTTTTAACTTTCCATCTGACATTTTAATATTTTTAAATATTTTAAACTGATTATAACCCTACACAAACGTCTATATCACGTATATATGAATACTATATTTTAAAAGTTTTATTTTTTATGGAATTGGTTCTTCTAAAAAGTAACCACTTTTGAGAACTTTTTCACATGTCCATCTTTCCAAAGGATTCATAATCAACATTCCTTCTAATGCTTCTAATGCTTGTTCACTAGCAGCAACAAATCTTCTACGTAATTCTGCTCTTGTTGGTGCCGGGTAAACCGTTAAATTATTATACAGTGGCAAATGACTAACACCTGGCCAAATTTCTTCTGTTGGAGTACCAAGAGCTTGAATTGTTACTGCCAATTGATTAGCATCGTCTGTACCAGGTAAATACGGAGTACGTAACATCATTTCTGCAAATATTGTACCAATTGCCCAAACATCAACAGCACCAGTGTATAATCTAGCACCAAATAAAAGTTCAGGTGCTCTATACCATCTTGTAACAACATTCGAAGTTAATTTTTCACTTGGTTGATCAACACTTCTAGCTAAACCAAAATCAGCAATCTTTAAATTACCGTCTTTATCCATTAATAAATTATTTGGCTTTAAATCACGATGTAAAATTCCATTACGATGACAGTGATAAACTCCTCGAAGAATCATTAATAACCATCGTTTTACATCGACACCTCCAATCACTATATTTTTATCACGTAAAACTTTTTCTAAATCACTCGGTAGAACTTCAAGAACTAAGTTTAAATTTTGTTTGGTATCACTGAAAACATCAATTAATTCAATGATGTTTTGATGTCGCAGTTCTTGAAGATATTTAACTTCTCTCACAGCAGACATATCCAATCCATCTTTGAAACCTTCAGTTTTGATTTCCTTGATGGCCACTTCTCTTTTCGTACTCAACTGGGTTCCTAGATATACAATTGCATAGGTACCTTCACCTAACTTCTTTGACTTGGAATAATTCTTTATCCCACTCATCACTGGCTGGAAACTTCTGCCGGTCCAGCATCATTTTAATTTCAAAACCGTAGCAGTTAACGGGTATAACTATTGTCTTACTTCTTACTTTGATTGCTCCACTCTGTGCTCTCCCTGCACTGCTTTTTTCTTTTCCCGCTCCAGTCATTCATGGGCTGCCTGAACTTGATAACGAACAGTCTTGTTACTTGTTACTACCCACTACTGTTCATCCTTCTTCTGTTTTTTCTTCTCTTATCAACCTGTACTAGTCATCCGTCCACCATCTAGGTTACACTCAAACAATATTGAATGCCTAATATACAACCAACAGGAACAGGAAAAGAAAGAGAAACTTTTGTTTCAATGCTTGCATCTATAATTCCAGAGGGAATATCAAACAAACCACCACCAAGAAATGAATTTGATGATGGAACAGATTCACCTTTGATACCGTTTTTACTCATATCTGTTTTCTTCTTGTTCATGGTAGTCATTTTACTTACTGTTGCTCTTATACAGAGATGTTGCAGTGGTGATAATGATAATTCAGATGAAGAAAATGGGAATGATGCGAATTTACAGTATGATGAAGTATCTGAAATTATTAATGATTCTACTGCGTTAAGATTATTAACACCTGATGAACAAGAAGTTTATTTTCAAGCAAAGGAATATATAAAATTAAATGGATTTGCTAAAATGGATTTGGCAAATTGGCAAAAGGATTTAATCAAAGAAAAAGGTGTTCATGCATGGAATTTTGAAAATTTATTAGAAAATCAACACTCAGTTATTGTTCAAAATAAAAATGAAATAACATTTACAAATGAAGATGTACCCATTACCATACAATCAAATTTACCAGTACCTTTTAATAAAGATGTTCATTATATAGAATTCAAAATTTTTGACATACCCGATCAATATAAAGAATCTTCACTTAT
This sequence comes from Pichia californica, assembly GCA_030574395.1. NCBI lineage: Eukaryota > Fungi > Ascomycota > Pichiomycetes > Pichiales > Pichiaceae > Pichia > Pichia californica. The sequence goes on from JAJMEW010000225.1 coordinate 18,330, forward strand.
CTCGTTAAGTTTAAGTAGTTTCCCTTATCCTTCATTTGTATTACCGGGTAGATATTTACATAGTATAGCTTATGATTCAAATGGAGATAGAAGGTATAATTCTCCATTTCCACTAGAAAATTTAAAATCAGGTCTTGATGTATTCCCACATTTACAAGAAGGTGATGTTGTTGGAATAGGTATCAAGAAATATACAAGAGCTGTATTCTTTACAAGAAATGGGAAGAAAATATCTGAGTCTAAAATTGGAGGTCATATAAAATTACCAAAAAGTATACAATTATTTCCAACTGTTGGAAGTCTCAATCCTTGTAGAGTTGATGTTAATTTTGGTCAAATGGGATTTGTTTTTATTGAAGCTAATGTGAAAAAATGGGGCTTAGCCCCTTTGAGAGGTAATGAATTGCCACCTCCATTATACACCAAATTTAATCATGATGTTCTATTAGATTGTAGTGACGTTGAAGATTTTGATTTACCTGAATTCGAAGAAATTGTTCAAAGTGGAATTACTGGGCCTGCAGAGTTTACAGATGACGAAAGAGGCGATGACGAACTAACACTTGATACCATAGAACAACCTCCTAATTATGACCATTTGATTCAGGATGAAATAAGAGAAGCAATGGGAGAGAACATTGATTTTGATATCTACAGTAATAACAATAATAACAATAATAACAATAATAACAATAATAACAATAATAACAATAATAACAATAATAACAATAATAACAATAATAACAATAATAACAATAATAACAATAATAACAATAATAACAATAATAACAATAATAACAATAATAACAATAATAACAATAATAACAATGATTTAACCGAAAATGCAATTTAAAAACGGTCAACGAGTGGGTAAAATGATTTTACACGGCAATTTATTTTGGTTACGAATACACTTTCTTATTCTTCTTTCTCACTTTTTTCTAAAACTATTGGCTTTTAATTTATTTTATCTTTTATTACTTTACATAAATATATACATCTATCAATCTTTCGCATAATTACATTAGTTAACGTATTGAAATCTTGAAGGCAAGAACTCCTAAATATGAAAGTAATTTTGGCAGGAAGAAATTTTTCTTTTAAATATATGCAATCATGCTCCTAAACTAAATCACTTATGTAACTGCAAATATTTGGTAGTTTTTATATGTTTATATTTTTGTTTATGCTGCATGCACTTTTTTTTGGTTATTTTGTCTAGAGTTTAATTTGACTATCCGAATACTCTATATTAGACTAACCATTCTGCAATAACTTTCCATCTCATCGATTTAACATCAAGAACACCCAATCTCCATTGACCAGACTTATTTATATCAACTTTACCAGTGAATTGATTATTAACAATATCTAATTCAATAATCTGTTTATTTGGTGGAAATAATCCAATCTTTAGTCTACCATCATAAAATTTTTGAACTTTTTTCACCCATTCACTTTTACCATTAACCCTAATATCAAATCTCTGCTCACCTAATTTTAAATCATTAAGTTTTGGCTCTTTAAGATAAACATCTACACCACTCAATCCAGGAACTTTTCTAACCCACTCAATAGGTCTCCATTTACCTTGATGAAAACATGGTATACTTAACAATAAATCCCATTTTTTGGAAAACTCATTCTTACCAACAACATATACAAAACCAGCAGGACACCCTTTTGACATAAGTCCCTGAAAATGTGCAATTCTAATATTATCTTTATGATATATTTGAACAAAAGAATCTACACATTCAAAGGCATTATCATATGGTTTAAACTTACCACTTACAATATAATCATGTGGAATTTCAATTTCAAAATCGTATAATTCATAATCTTTTAAATTAAAAATGCTTGAATTGTATTTTTTCCATTTTATACCACATACTATTGCACTTGAGTATAAAGGAGGTAATGAAAGCTGTGCAACAACATCAATTGGAGGGACAATATGTTGTTGATCAATATGTCTTGGGCTATGGGTATGAATAAGATGAAATGGCCTTGCAAGAAAGTAAAATTTCCAGTTTATAACTGGATCCCAAATATCTGTATATTTAACACATAATTCATTTGTTGGGTTACCAAGAATAACATCAACAAATCTATATTCACCATGAACTTTAATACTAATCCATGAGTGATTAATTATCAATCTTTTTTTCGAATTAGTGATTGTTTCATTTAATGTAAATGGATGTTTTAAATAACCCAAAATAATTTCAACATCCAATCCAGCTGTATCAGCCATCAGATAATATAACCAAACTAATTGATGAGGAGTACATATACAACTTTGCATAATCTCTATTATTTTCTCAGATTCAAACATTCTTTTGGTACTTACTTTTTCATTATGTCGTTGAATTAACTTGAATGTTTGTGTTACATAAGTGTAAATTGCACGAGCAACTTCAATTTCTGATTTAAATACTTTCATAAGAACATTTTTAGTAAATTGTTGTGGTGTATCAAATGGATCATGATTTAATTGGCCAACATATATATCTACTTTTTCTAAATCTAAAGAATCAATATTGTAGTTAAATCCTCTTGATGATGTATCTTTTTCTTCATAATTAACATGCGATATACTCTCTTGGGGTTTTAAAATTAAATCAGGTTGTTCTTCTAAAACTCTTTTAGATCTTCTAGCTCTTTCACTACCACTTACAGTTTTAACTCTTTCTAAATCTGTCATAGGTGAGTTAACTTTCTTCTGCGTCAATCCTGGATAATGATTATAATCATAAGTCATACTTTTATCAAATCCCATTTGACTTAATTTTGCTATAGATGAAAGATAAATACGATCATCAAATGTAGGTTCTGATTCATCCTTAGATCCTAATAAACCAAATAATTTAGGCTTTTTCTTTTCTGTTCTTTCTAAAATGTCATTTAATGCTAATCTAGTTGAGTTTGATGTATTATTAGAATTGATCATAGTCTGTAATTTAAAATCAAAATCTTCTTTATGTCGCATATAAGATCCAGCTGAAGTTGCACTAAAATCTGAATGTCCAAATGTAGATGATGTTCCTGTATCTGTACTCAATGTTGAAGAATCTAATTGCTGTAGTTGTTGAACGTATGATGAGGTAAATTTCGATTGTTCAGGTTTTGGTTTTCCTTTTGAATTAGATAATGGAGATGGTGATTTTTCATTTAATTTATTAGCTATGACATTATTATTCAACATATCAGTATTCAAAGTAGTACTTGATGATTTTTCATATTTTTTCAATGTGAAAAGTGAGTTAAAACTGTTACTTTTAGAACTTGTAGTTGAGATTGGCGTACTTGGACTTGTTGGAGAATCATCGTTTATTATTAAATCACACTCTACGTATTTAGCAGGAAAGAAGCCTTTTAACTTTGTTCTCTGAGATTCTCCAAAATAAACAGTATCGTTAACAACTTTCAATATTTCAATAACATCTCCTTCCATAAAGCCCAATTCTTTTGTATGCTTATTACCACCCCAACTATAGGTGGCTCTTGTCTTTATGGGCAGTTGTGTCATGTTTGTTGATATTGCTTAGATGAAAATGTGATTATTATCTTTACCTGTTAGACTCAAAGACTGAAACCCAGTTATGATAAAAATATTACGATATATATATATGGTAGATGGAATGCGTGATTCGTGAGTTGAATGTATATAATAAAAATAATGTAGAAAAATGGTGACAAAAGTTCGAAAGAAATGAACAAACAAGTAAGCTAAGTTCTGCAAATTTCGAAATAGCTAATAGCTTTAAGGACAATCTAAAAAGTCTATTATAGAGCTTGATTGATTCAATCACTTTACTTATTTAGTAAAGATAAAAATAGCTGCTTGCATGCATAAAGAATAAAGACCCCGATTAGGGGTAAGTATTAAGTCTCAAGCAAGTACAATAATGCTGGTCTCTGATTGTTTCCTAATCCAGTAAATCACAAACAGTCGGCGGTCTCAAAATTTGAGTGACGCAGATTGCAGAGAGAGAAAGAAAAAAAGAAAGAAAAAGAAAAAGAAATGCCAAAAAAATGAACAATTTTCCCGCGTGACTACATAAATTATTTGTGTTTTTGATTTTTCATTTAATTTTTAATTTAATCTAATAATTTAATTAAAGTACATAATCATGAAATTGATAAAAAAAAAAATTATATTATAAAGAAAAAGTCACGTGCACAGCGGCTGAGCCACCACTTATGTGCATGAATTTTTGGAAAACACAATCATGGAAGTACAAGATAGACAGATGAATATCAGTTTAAGAAGTGGTCTTTACTGACTTTTGGTCCTTCAAACCACTTCCTTGCATCAATTGCAAACCATAAAAGTGAAATTGCCATTGGACCATAATAAACTAGACATGTCCAGTTCATAACTTGAGCATTTAAATCAGCACCTCTCACTTGTGGAAATGATAAAATAGGAACCATCAATAAGACAAAACTACAAGCATATGCACCAATAACATTGCTAAATTTACCTAAGTTCCATGGCCCTGGTTTGAATTTTTTATTTGAAAATAACTTCAAAAGTGTTGGAATTGTAAAAGCAACGTAAGCAGCAGTACCACCAAGTGAAAAAATAGCAGATATTGCTTCTGTATTAAATAGTAATAATAATATTAAAATACCAATTGAAACATTACCCCAAACACAATTAACTGGTGTTTTGGTAGTTTTATTAACTTGACTCCAAAATTTTGAATATGGGAAACAACCATCACGTGCATATGCATATGCAACTCTACTAGCAGTAATAACACATGCTTGACCTGTGAAGAATAAACAAATAGCAGTTAATGATACTAATGCAGTAGCTGATTTAGTACCTAATAATTGATCACAATATGTAGTAAATGGTTGACCAATTTCTGAATTGATTACACTATCTATATCAACAATAGTATACGCAATAATCAACATTAATATCCAACCAAACAAACTTGCTGTTACAGTTGTTACAACAATTGACAAAGGAGCAGCAGTTGAAGCATTTGAACATTCTTCACTTAAATGGAATGACCCATCAAAACCAGCTATACACCAAATTGCTGCTAAAAATGACATTAAAAGGGCAATTCCATTTGGCCAATCAGTTTGATTATTAAATTCTTGCCAAACTTGATAATTAGAGTTCCATTTAGGATCTGACCTTTTATTACCAGCAAGTAACATTATAATTGCTATAAAAATAATTATTGAGTTTAAAATAGAACCAATACTGTTAATACGTGCCACATATTTTGTTGGAACAGAACCAAGTATACCATGAATAATCATCAATAAGATAGATATCAAATAAACTTGGTACTTTTGAGGAACAAAGTCTGGATTATTTAATTGAGCCAACGCTAAAATTAAACTTGCTAATGAATAATTCACAGAAGGGGCCCATGTAATTTGAGCTAACCAGTTACTCCAACCAATTGTCCAGGCAGCTAATGCTTTCCATTTAGTTGGTGCTAAAACTGCACCTGCATAATAAAGACCACCAGATGTTGGCATACTAGAACATAATTCTGCCATTGATAAAGACACACAAATAATACCAGAACAAGCAATTAACCATCCCCATGAAATACCTGGAAGACCAACATAACCAATACCATAAAATAAGGTTGCTGCAACAGAAGGTAGCAAACCTATAACAGAAAAAGAAACCGAGAAAATAGTCCAAAAATTAAGTTCTCTTTTGAATTCTGGAACATAACCTAATCTTAATAATGTTCTCTCATCAGCTGTCAAGCCATCAATGTAGTGTTCTTCAGTAATTATGTCACTTTCCTTATCAGTCATTTTGTTACTTATATATAAGTTAGTATTATTTTGAAACCCAAATAGATAAGAAAATAATTTTGATATTCATTTTGATCTTACTTCAAATATACTTTCTACTTTTTTATGGATTATGCTAGGGTATTAAATACAAATAGAATAACTTTTAATCGTAACTATTATATTTATTACATTTTTTAAATAAATCTACTTTAATTTTGAAAAATAGTCATTCTTTTAAAAAAATTATTTTCTATTGTTGCAGTCAACGGTTTTTAAAAAGAAATATTGCACAGATCTTATAGCATTTACCGTATCAGGAAAGTGTGGGTTTGTGGAGAACGGCGCCACAATTTGTTCTCGCCACACATACATGAATACACACAGGCTAAAAGATACAACATATTTGATAGTGAGTTTATTCAAAAAATTATATAAATATGACCAGATTCACAATACCATATTACCAACAAAGTACATATATATTTTCAAGAAAAGTAATAATGAAGAGCTATTTAAAGATCTATAAACATAATGTCCAAGGCATATGCGGAAGGGCCACAATCAATTATACCAGCCAGTATTTCTAATGTGGCACCTGAAGGAACTAAAGTATTTATTTTGAAGTTGGGAAACTTAGAAGCAGATGCTAGCTATTTCTTTGAACATGCAAATGTCTCACTTAAATCAACAAAAGATGAAGCTATAGTGCATGAACGAAAAAATCTTCAAATGTATACGGTACTTATAGATCATCCTATAAGTGGTTTAATTTTGTATGAAGTTGGACCTGGAAAAATTGGATGGGAAAGCAAATGGGGTGCTGAAATTCTTGATGCTTATTGTAGAGTTAACAAAGATGATGAAACTCAACCGTTGGATATTGCAATTAAAAATGCGGGTTATGATATTAACAATGTTAAACATATTATTATAGGTCATTTACACATAGATCATGCTGGTGGTTTAGAATATTTCAAAGGAAGAACAGATGTAACAGTTTGGGTACACGAGATTGAATTAAAACATGCAGTATGGGGAATTGCCACAAAGTCCGAAATTGGTTCATATTTAAATTATTATATTGATTTAGATCTCAATTGGAGTACTTTTAATGAACAAAAAGTAGATATTTTCAAAGGATTGACTGTACATCTTTGCCCCGGACATACACCTGGTTTAATTATTCTTCAGATCAATCTTCCAAGTGATGGTACTATTATTTTTACAACTGATCATACTATATTTAAAGAGAATTATGAAAATGGTGGTTTTAAGCAAGGTTTCCTAATGAGAGATCATTATCAATGGTACAATTCAACCCAAATGCTTCGAAGATTGCACAGAGACACAAATGCCCTTGTTATATTTGGCCATGATACTTCTACTGTTGAACAGGTTCTTGAAGAGAAAACGTATTTCAATTAATCATACTATAGAAACAAGGGACCAGAACAAAAACTGGAAACTTATTGTGAATTTTGAACTATATGTTTTTTGCGCTGAAACAAGAAACAAGAAAGAAGAACAATATGGGCATGTGGCCACAGTTATTTTACTAATTTTACCTTATTTAAGAGATATATACTAATTTTCTGCGACTACAGTCTACGACTACCAATTTAATTATGTAAATGTGAACTTGTTTGTAATATAAAACACTAAAAAAAAATTTTTATAAACTTTTGAATGAAATTTAAATCTTTATTTATCAATTCTAACAAAACTAGATGTGATAGTTTGTGGGTTTTTAATAACATTATACATTGGACAAACTTTTTCAACTTCAGTTCTTAAAGAGTTCAATTCAGAATCTGTTAATTTTGTATCGATACGTACAGTATAATGTATATTGTCCAAACCAGGTGTTTCATGTTCATGACCAATACCACCTTTTCTTAGGTCCAATTCACCAGAGGTTTCAACTTCTAACTTGTTGATTGGTAAATTTTTTAAACCAGCAACAACTAAAAACATATGTGATATACATGCACCAAGTCCACCTAAAACGATTTCTGGAGCGGATGGACCTAAATTGTAACCAGCCCATTCAGGTGGACTATCTGCAATAATTTGATGGTTTCTAATATTAATTCTTCTAACACCACTTCTACCTTCGACAATAGTTAAAGCTTTTGGTTTTTTAATTGCAATTAAATCATTGTTTTGTGCACATTTGAACCATTTGTCCATGAAAAGACCCTTTTGAACTAAGAATGCTTGCAATGATTGTGAGTCCGGAGTGTTTTCTTTAGATGCCATGTTTGTTAATTTGTATTGTTACAGTAATTGATATTTCGACTATCAAATTTCATCTTAACAAGAACCCATTTTTTAAGACAGGATTATACCAAGATTTTATAGTCTTTGGTGTTAGAGGGTTGCATAACAAAAATGTGTAGTTTGACGCCACAGTTTTAAATATACATATATATATATGGCAGAACAGCATTTTATGTACTTAATAATTCATCCCCAGATCTCTTAAAACAGAATAGTGCCTTTTCAACTATTTGCCTTACCAATATTTTCTGAAAGTTTGACTATTTAATTATGAAATTAATTATTTTTGTATCTTGCTAACTAGAATAGTTGGAGTTAAAGACCATCTTTGTTGTGTTGCTTAACTGTCATTTCATTAAATAGTTTAAAACTGTAAAAAATCATTCAGTAAATATATCTTACATATTTTTATTCTGGATTGAAATTTCACATGCTCTGAGTTCTATCATGATGAAACCTATTTTTAGAGGTGATGAATTCACCCAGTGAGAAGTGTAATTTATTATCACATCAGTATCGATACAATATTTTTGATTGATTGAGCAAATAAACGGTATGCGGCTGGTGACTCTATATTTTGTATCTTCGCTCTCTGTGCTCTCTATTCTCTATTCTGTCTTCTTAGTTCTTAGAATCAGGTACACGGTACACGCTATTCAGCTGGTGCTATTTGCTATTTCTAAAGTGCTGAATACGAGACCCCTTGAATGTTGCTTCAAGAAATTTAAAATTCTACAATTCTCAAGTGGTTGTAAATATACAGTTTAATTTAATATTATACAGTGATAAGAGTAATAAATAGATTGCAAATTATTTTTCTTACATAATAACACAACAGCTATCGGAACTTTTAGACGAAATATTTGCTTTTGCATGTTCAGAAACAGAAGAAACTCCCTTTGAATTTCTAGAAGCTATATTATTATTCTTTGGAATTACATTATTCTTTGAGTTCGATTGCACTTTTGCACTCTTTTTATCTGCCAAAGTATTATTAAAGTTATGTTCTTCAATAGGAGCAAACTTTTCTTTGTTTATACTTTTCTTGCTATTGGTAATTTTGCTTTGTTTCGATATAACTGACAATTCACTGGGTGTTTTTTTCAAAGAGTTTTCATCATCAGCATAAATATGAGTAAGATCTTTATCGGATAATTGGTATGTAAGACCCAGTTTAATAACAGAATTGAACAATTCTTCAACACTTGATTTAGCCAAGCAACTACACTCTATGAAATCCTGTAATTTCAATTGAGATTGTAGTTTTTTACCCTGTGGATAGGCAACCTGTCTGCATGATTCCAAATCAGTCTTGGTACCTACAAGAATAATAGGTGGAAGACATCTAATTCTATCTCCAACATAAATGAGTTTTCTGCTTCCATCTTCTTCATTTATGGGAAGATTTGAATATCTCATGATTAAATTTTGAAATGAATCAAAGTCATTAATTGCATATGTTAAAATAATAGCATCACATTGTTGATATATTAATGCTCTCTCATGATCATTATGAAACTCGTTGTCTACTGTATCAAGAATTTCAATGTTATAAGGAATGTCGTTAATAATAACTCTTTTACAATGTGTATCTTCAATAGTTGGATCAAGTTCTGTAAACATATTTCTAGTAAAAACATTTACAAGACTGGATTTACCAGTTCCAAGATCTCCAGCAATGACAATCTTAATGGTTGGTATTTTAGGAGTAGACATTTTGCTTTAATTTTATGTAAGAAAATTGGTATATAGATGAATAGTTAAAAAATTAGAAGCTTTGTTTTCAACATAAATTATTCTTTTGACAGTTAATTTGTAAAATGAATTTCAAATGTAGAATAATCAATTGGCAAGTTAATTTAATATATATATGCTATGTGTAATAGAATCAAATTGTTAAATTGAAGACTTTTTGAGTTCAGAGAAATATCCAGACATGTGCCAAAGACAAGGTAAAAGTAGATATATATATAAATGATGATAATCAATAAATTTAAAGAAAGGGAATGCTGCAACAGTAATACTTATTGGCTATATATATATATATATATACATCAAAACCGTTAATTGATTAGAATTATTAATAATAAAGAAGGAAGATTGCAATTTATATACCCGTCCGAGCTACCCACACTCAAAAATAAAAAAGAAAAGAGAGATGCGAGATCTCTTTTGTCCTTCGGGAGTTTAAGTTTCCAGTTTTCAGTAACGGATTTTAACTTTTTTAGGAATTTTGTCAGTTTCCATTCCGTTCCTATCTTGTCCTGAACCCCATTTTTTCTTTTCCACTTTACATGCACTATATATTCTTTAAGATTATTGTTACCAATTACTATAATCATATATATATATATATATAAATTGTAATGTGTTATGTTTATTTATAAATTTAAAGGCAGTAGTTGCGATGGCTGGTGTTGCAACAATTCTCTTATGCTAACATCATGACTAACTTTTTACTTTTTCCACAGTGCCAAAGTTTATAACGCATTGAAAAACTAGACTGTAAAAAGGCCGTTTAATTAATAACACTTTGAAGCCGCAGAGCCGCAATCCAAACCTAACGGCCAGTTGCCCAATTTTGCTCCTTCTATTTTTATTGTTGAATGTGAAAAGTTAAAACTTTAGCTGCAAAATTTTTTCCCAGGCACGAACCCTTCAGGCTTCGATCATCAGCCAACAGAGCTACAGGCTTTTATCCTCTATTTTTTCCAAATTAGGAAGTGATGAGCTTGTGTAATTATGCATAGATTACCACATCTTCATTAATGTATACACCTTGCAGTAAATTTGATGGTTTGAGGCGTATAAGTTGTCAGTTTTAAGAATCGCTTAAGGAGTCTTGGAAAAGTTGCTCACACCAATTTGTAATTCGATTTTTTTGTTTTCTTTAGAAATTAATGTTTAGTAGAAAGTAATAATAACTACTGCTTGTAGAATGCATTAATTGAGTAAGTTAGCTTTACTCAAACTAAAATAATAGACCCTCTTATACATTTTATCAATATGAGGAGCTGTTACAAAATTAATAATTTGACACTTTATAAATTGATTGTTAGCTTTCGTCCTTCGTGTGGGCAAATCTTTCTTTCTTTCAAATCCGAACAGCGTTGGTGAAACCGTTTTGCTGAGGGTACACGGCGCTTAACTCCCTATGGATTGCATATCGTTCCCCGGAAAATTTTAAAATCCGCACAGTTAAATTTGAATGCCGAGACACGGAGATGAAACTTGAAACTTGAAACGTGAAATTAACGTAAAACTTGAAACTTGGAGCCTAATGCCTTTGATAATAAACCAGCAGTTTTTTTTTCTCTTTTTTAACAAGTAAAATTTTCATAAGAAACAAAAACAAAACAAAAACAAGAACCAGTAGGGAGTCTTCTTGATGGTTCAGAACTTAAGAACTCCAAGCTTCAAGTGACGTTCCCAAGTTACGGCTTTATGGAGAAATTTCCATCCTAATTTTTGATGTGGTTTTTTAATGTAATAAACTTAACTTATAGTTTCTTAATGTGGTAAGTGGTAAGCTTTTATATATATATATATATATATATATTGTAATAGAATCAGAGTTAATTTTAACTTAATAACAAACAGCAATTATACAATTATGTAGTTATGACGATTGATCTGCATTTAACCGTTGATGCATCAAAAATCAAAACTTAAAACAAATCGTTTGAATTTCCCTGCAAAATTTAAAATAAATAGTCTCATGAATTTAATATATATATATATATAACTATAAATATTTTCACATTTTAAACAACTCCCTGTAGCATGCATAACTATTTTTTTTTAAACGATCTATAAAAATATTTAAAATAAAAAGATAATAAAGTAAAAACAAAATAATCTAAAAACAAAATAATCTAAAATAATCTAAAATAATCTAAAATAATCTAAAATAATCTAAAATAATCTAAAAATAATAATAATAATAATAATAATAATAATAATAATAATAATAATAATAATAATAATAATAATAATAATAATAATAAAACGTAATATTTTTTGTGTTGATTTATTCTGAAACCTTTGCCTCTTTCTCTAATGTTGCCACAATGTCTCTAATAACCCCACACCAATAGTCAAATGACTCCTTAGTACCTCTAAGTTTAACAAATTTCATATAACATCCTCCAAATCCATATTCGGCCCCAACTTTATCTATAACTTCAGCTCGAATTGTAGTTTTCATGTTCGTTACTTCTATAGTATAATTGCATCCATTAATTGTTTCTTGAACATTGGTAAATTGTAATAATTTTGTTCTGGTATCGGTCTTCAATGTTTCAATAAGTATATCTCTTGTAATAATATCACTTTCTAACCAATGTTCAGAAAATTTCATCGTATTTGTATTAACTTTTTGTGAAAATTTAGACCTATTAAATTTTAAGAAAAAATTGGATGATTTTTTTGTATTTGAAGGTTTTTGTGACATAAATGTTCTATTATCATTACCATTTCTAGATGGTTTTTTAGTAAATGCTGAAAACATCTTTTTAAACCAATTAGTATGCCTGCTTTCATTATTTTTTGAAATATTTTCATTTTGATGTTGCAATTTAGAATTATTATACTTGACTTTCTCTGCATCAATTACTCTTGGTGGTAATTCTGGTTTATTTGCACTATCAGTAATATAACTTCTATAAGCATGTTGTTTTGGTGTAGCGTTTGCAGAAACTTTATTCAATTGCTTTTCATGAGGAATAGCATCTATTGGTGATAAATTAACTTTATTTACATCAGAATTTTCAGCTGTACGTGGCGGTGTAAAAATTCTTAAAGTATTTGGTAATGCAGATGATGTTGTATCAGTAGTTGGGGTCATAGAGTTACGAGTACCTGCTTTAAGTTCAGAAAATGGTCGCATTTGAGATTTGACTTGATTTTGCCTTAATGATGAACCAGTTGCAGAATTGATAGATGACATAAATTTATTAGTACCAACTGTATTGACATCAGTCAATGGTGTTTGTTCTTCAACCGATGTATACATTGAACCTGTAATATCACTATCAAATGTATCATCAGCTTCATTTGGGAAATGTGGCATTGGAAGTTCATCAGCATCATCAAAATCAGAATTATTAACATTTTCATCATTTAATTGATTCTGTTTAAAAATTTCTTTTTCTTGTGATTCAATTTTAACTAATTCATTTAAATTTCCATATTTTAAAATTTTATTATTACTTTGTTCAGAATTTTCATCATTAGTTGAACTACTAATTAAAGAATTTCTAAAATTTGAACCTTTTTGAAAATCAATATTAGAAGCAATACTTCTATGTACAGTAATATTATTTTTAATTGCAGTATCAGACATCAATTTTTTATTTAATAATGACTCATCAGCATCTTCAAAATTTTTATTATCACCCATGTTTCTTAAATCTTCTTCAGTTGGAGTCATTAATCTAATTTCAACAGCAGAATGTAAACTATATGATGTATCTTCATGTGAAATAAATCTTGAATCAATTGATTTATCTGCTTTATGAGTGTATGACGTAGATAAAGAATTTTTATTGGAATGATTAGCATTTAAATCTTCAATTTTAACATTTTTATATTCATCTTGTAAAAAAGAATTCAATTTTCTTGTAGATGATGATTTAATAGATTTTATACCAGAGAAATTTCTATGAGTATTTGGTGGATTTGTAATACTCAGTTCTTTCTTCAGTAATTCTAATTTACTTAATTTGAGATCTTTATGTGAAGAAATAGATGTATTATTCGATACCAAATCATTCTTTAAGTTTTTATTACTTTTAATACTCTTGATACTTTTATCTTGTTTTATAAATGAAGAATTATTTCTTGGATCTAAACTTGAAGTGTAATTGGATGTTATTAAACTTGTATTAGAAGATAAATCATCATTAGTAAAAGTAGAATCATCTATATCCAATAAGATCAGATCATTATCAATTCTTGTTTTAATGTTCTTATTATTATTACTATTTGTATTCAAAGTGTTAATATTTGTATTTTTGACTTCTTTTACTAAATTATTTGATGATTGAATATTTTTATTCTTTTTGGGACTTATATCACTATCTGCAAAAATAGTTTTCATAAGATATTTATAATCATTAAGATCTGGCAAATCAGGTAAATCTTTTGGATTTACAGTTAAACCTCTTTTATTTGCAATATCTGAATTATCAATTATTGCTGACAAGTTTGCAATATCTTCTTCATCTGTATTTAAAGACTGATCAGCTTTTTTCCCTCCTTCTTTATCATTATATTTTTCAGCATCCAAATTTTCATCCTTTTCTTTAATAATATGATCATGATCAATAATACTATTGTATTTTTTAGCATCATATAAATTGGACATACTTGAATCAGGGAGTATACTTAAATTTCTTTTCATATTAACAATTGATAAAGTTGATGCAGATGTATCCTTTTTCATTCTTTGAAAAGAAACAGATTTATTGAAAGAAGTTGAAGCAACTATTGTGTTTCTATTTTTATTCTTATTAAGATTATTATTATTGTTATTAATGTTGTTTCTAGGTTTTAATGGTGATCTAGATGATTTTAATTGTTGTGTTTCAGATTTTAAGATTTTACCATTTTCATCTTGAATAGTGGTTATAATAGTACTTGTTGATCTTGGAATTTGATTAGTTGTAATATTATCTTTAAAATTAATTTTAGAATTAAGAGCTGTTTTAGATATTGATTTTGTTAAACTTGGAGTTTCTGTTGAATTTGAATGAGTTAATTTATAATTTTCTAATAAATAATAAAACATTTTTTCTGAATTTTTATCATTATTTTGTAACATTTTAATTATATGATTTTTAGGAATACCATGCCATAAAGTTTGTAAATTATTTAAAATATCAATATCAATTTTTTTGATTGGTTTAGAAATATCTAAATGATCTAATTTATCTTCAACTTCATCAATTGAATTATCAGGGTATTTACACATTAAAGGATGGAACGAAATATTTTCAATTTTAATTCTTTCATTTGGATTAACTCTTAACATTGACCAAATTAAATCTTTTGCTTCATTTGATAAATTAGAAGGCATATGAAATTTACCAGTTTGAACTTTTAATAATAATTGTCTAATATTTGGATCATCAAAGGGTAAATGACCAGTTAATAATGCAAATAAAATAATACCACATGACCAAACATCACTTGGAGAACCATGATAATTTTTACCTGCAACAATTTCAGGTGATGCATAATGTGGTGAACCACAAGAAGTTTCTAATAATTTTTGTTGAGTTTCTAAAGCAGCCATACCAAAATCTGCAATTTTAATTTTACCATTTTTATCTAATAAAATATTTTCAGGTTTTAAATCTCTATGACAAATATTAAATTTATGACAATATGAAACACCATTAATAATCATTCTAAAATATTTTACAGCATCTTTTTCAGATAATCTACCATTATTAATTAAAAAATCAAATAATTCACCACCTTCAACATACTCTAAAACTAAATATAATTCATTTTTATTTTCCCAAACATCATATAATGCCATAATATTTGGATGTGAAATTAATTTCATTATAATAATTTCTCTTTCAATACCATATGGTAAACCATTTTCATCAGATTTTTGCCTTTTCTTTTTCTTTTCCTTTTCCTTTTCATTATTAATATTATTGGTTTTATTATTGGTATTATTATCAAAATCAATAATATTTTTTGGTACGATTTTAATTGCAGCTAATTGACCTGTTATTGTATGTTTAGCTAATCTTACACGACCTGTTGAACCTTTACCTAAAGTTCTACCTAATCTCCAAGGACCAACTCTATTTTCAACTTTTCTTTTACTTGAAGATGATTGATTTGAATGTTGTGATAATCTTTTAGTTGCATTTGCAACTGATTCAACAACTTTATCAATTTGATTTGGAGTTGGAGTAATTGATCTTTTAACTGCCATTTTAGCAGCTTTGGTTGCAAATGATGGATGATACGGCTGTCTGTTTTCTTTATCAGAAATAATAGTCATTTTTGCAAAGGGGTATGTTAATTAACTAATTAATTAATTTTTATTATTTTAATATTATTTATTATAGATAGAGGATATATAAGATATGATTTTTTTGTATAAAGATAATGAAATGGGTATAATGGGTAATATATAGGTGTAAGGTAAAGAGTAGAGCACAAATAAAAAAGCAAAGGAGGTGGAAAAGAAGAGAATAAAGACAAGTATAGCAATAAGAGAAAGATCACAAACAAAGAGAGAAGGAAAATAAAAGGTAAACAACAAAGAGAGAGAAAGAGAGAGAGAGAAAGAGAGAAAACTTCGACGCCAGCATTTCACTAACTGTGACGCGTCTTACTATTTTATATTTTATTACGGGACTTGTTACTTGCAAACGCTTCACTTGTTAACAACCCCGTGGTGTTCAAGAGGACACACTTCTTCTCCCTTTTCTCTTCTCACTGCAACTGTTTCAAAGTTGCTGTACTTGCTTTCAAACCCCTTTTGGAGTTCTAAAAGCAAAGTTAAGACGTTTTCAAGTACTTTGAATTTTTCCAGTTCAATGTTAATCTGTTTGAAACCTTCAGTTTCATCCTCTTCTGAAACTTGAGGTTTACTGAAATATTTCTTCATAATCTTTGTGATCTTAATATGAGATTTAAGATATTTATATTGCACTAATGCAACATCTGAATTTATTTGAAGATATTTTAGTGCTAACCATTTTCCATCTGATAATGAAATATCTTCTGGGATTGCTAAACGTTGTAATAATGATGACGCAGTACTACTAGTAGTAGTATTAGTATCGGTATTATTATTATTATTATTATTATTATTATTATTATTATTATTATTATTATTATCATCATCGCTATGTATTGATGGATCAAGTTTAGTATAATCTTGTGGTTTAAGTTTGAGGGACTGGAGACATAACTTATATGGATTATCATTATTAGGAACGACACACCATGATGGAATATCCTTTTCAATACTATCATTATCTTTCTTATGATCATTTGATGTATTCAGTTCAGTAAGTTTTGCACACTGTTTAAATAATTTCATATATGCAGACTTCTTGCAAAGAAGGGTCTCCTCGGAGGGACAATTCCCACAATCCGAGATTTCTAAATTGGGCTTGACAATGTATATATCCATGTTGTAGATAAACAATATTGTATAGAAAGAAAGGGAAGTGAGAACAAGTAAAAAGAAGATAAGTGAAAAAGATAAGTGAAAGAAACGGGGAAGGACGGAAAGAGATCAGGAAATAAATAGGGGAAGATGATGGCAAAAGAAGCCAGTCACCCCAGAATATTGAAAACGGAATATCAGATGATCATGCACCTAATATAAAGTATAACTAACACACCGTCTTATCGAAATCTAAGTTCAGCCCTTTTCTATGAAGTAACTTTCGAGGGTCCTGCTATCCACTAGATCTACTATGTATAATCTACAACTATCACTATCACTATTCCTATTCCTATTACTAATACTATCACCACTACTGTTACTGCTGTATTCCGTTTGATTTAGCAAAAGCATTTTTTCCCTTACTTTTCTTTATATTCTGTAATTTCTGATCTGCTTTGATCTTATATTGTCAAATATCATTTTGATTTTTTTGTTGTCTATACTAGCTCACTTTAGTTTGTACTGTATTGTATTGTATTGTATTGTATTGTATTGTATTGTATTGTATTGTATTGTATTGTATTGTATTGTATTGTATTGTATTGTATTGTATTGTATTGTATTGTATTGTATTGTATTGTATTGTATTGTATTGTATTGTATTATATTGCATTACATTTCAGTACAATTGAAATTAACTTTAATATTATAATTTTCTTTATCCAAAAGCTACACTCTAAATATGCTGAGACATATTAAAGACTTTCTTCTATTCAAAAACTAGCTTATTTAGTATCAATCATCAATCATCATAGTTATTAATTTATCTATTTTTCCAAAAGGAAAAAAAGAAACCATTTTATTTAAAAAAAATATGCTGCTAAAACATTTGCAATGTATAAAGATTGAAATAGTATTAGACAAATATTAGTAAATGGTAAGTGATAAGTGATAATTGATAGCCAAATTGCTTACGTCAGCACAAATGGTCACGTGCACCACAATTTAGTTTACAGCAGCAAATAGTAACAAGGCGGTGCACCCACAGCCAAAAATGTGTGGATGTGAAATAAAATGTGAAATGTGAAATGTGAAATGGAGGTTATTTGAATAGCTTGTTTTGTACTGTTCATTTCTTTCCTGTTTAGAATCTACGTATTCAACCTAACTACACACCAAACGCAAAATCAGCTACAATGGCCAAGGCTAAGGCAAGAACTACAATTGTTCAGCTTGTTTCATCAGCAAAAACTGGATTTAGAAGAACTCTTTTAGTTCCAAGAACTGCCAAAGAAATTACTCAAGTTAGATATGATCCTGTTGTGCAAAGACATGTGATATTTACTGAATCCAAAAAGAGAAAAGGTGAACAACCAAAACCACTTGATTTCTCCAGAGGTGCCTTCCTATGGAAGAAGAAATAGATAGATTTATGATCCCCTTGTATATATATATTATAATTATATATTATATAAAATATAATATCCTGTATAAATAACTATGATTAAACAGAAAAAAGTCATTGTGGTAAAGTTACCCGGCCGCAAAATGCAAAACGCAATGCAATGCAATATTAAATATATATTATTGATTATTGCGCTTTCCATTTGCCCTCACTGTTGCAATTTGCAAATGCTCAGCACTCAGCACACCCCTCCACCTCTCCACTGTCATTCAGCAAATTATTACGTTTTACTCAACTATCATTCTTTAAATAATCTTTTCTTCTGCTGGAGAAACCATGGATTCTTTGTAGTGTAGTATACTCCATCAAACTCTTTGTATATCATTGATATTCTGGTCCCATCAATAACATTTACTAAATTAAATGAGCCATAACAATAACGATATCAAAGTGAAACAAGATATTGATAATTCTGATATCTTGGATGATTTTAATGATAAAGATGATAATATTGTCAAAGAAGAAGATGTTGATGTCGATTTTGACAATGATGACGATGATGTAAATGTTTTAGATGATGATAATACTACTGGTAGTAATAAAAATGACCCTGAAAATATCGATAGTGATTCTCCCGAAGATGATCATCAAGTTGATAATACTAATAAACAAGAAAATTTAAAAGTTGAAGATGATTTTGATAATATTGTCGAAAGAAATAGAATTAAGAAGGAATATGACGATGATGAAATTGACAATATTTTAAGCAAAGATCCTGTTAATGTTGATGAATCTGAATATATTAAAACTAAAGTTAAAAACGATGTTGATGATCTTTTAGATAAAAATGAAGACGATGAAGAAGAAGAAGAAGACGATGATGAAGATGAAGAAGATGAAGAAGATGAAGATGAAGATGAAACTAGTCGTAGAAGAAAAAAGAGAAAGGGTGGTAATCAATTTTTGGATGTCGAAGCAGAAGTTGATGATGAAGATGAAGAGGAAGAAGATGAAGAAGATGAAGCTCTTCGTAATGAATTTTTGGAAGATGATCCTTTATTGGACAATGCAGCAAATGAAGCTTCTAGATCTCATAGAAAATTAGATAGAACAAGAGAAAAAATGGATGAGCAAGATGCACAAGCATTAGCTGATCAATTTAAGGCAAGATATGGTCGTTCTTCATCTCAAAGATATATGGGTTCAACACAAAATATTTCTCAACGTTTACTTTTACCATCTGTTGAAGATCCTTTAATTTGGGGTATAAGAGTAAGAAATGGTAAAGAAAAAGATTTAGTCAAGCAAATCTATGCTAGAATGTTAAATATGAAAGGTACACAAGAAGTTTTCTCTGTTTTCCAAAGAGATAGTTTTTCTGGATATATCTATATTGAAGCAAGAAGAATGGATGCTGTTAATCATATATTAGAAAGTTTACCTGGTATTTATAATAATGTTGGTAAAGTTTTAGTTCCAATTGAAGAATATCCAGATTTATTAAGACCAGGATCATCTCAAGAAAGTAGATTGAAACCAGGTTCTTATGTTCGTGTTAGAATTGGTAGATATAAAGGTGATTTAGGTATTGTTGATAATTTGGCTGAAAATGATTTAGAAGTAAGGGTTAAATTAGTTCCAAGATTAGATTATGGAAGGTCTAATAATTCAACAATTGATCCAAATACTGGTAAAAAGAGAATGACAAATTTTAATTCAAAATTTAGACCTCCTCAAAGATTGTTTTCTGATATTGAAGCTCAACAATATGATCCTGAACATTTAACTACTGCTAAAAGAGATAGAAATTATTATCTTTATAAAAATGAAGAATATATTAATGGTTTCCTTTATAAGGATATTAAAGTTAATCAATTAGAAACTCAAAATGTTAAACCAACTTTACATGAACTGACATTATTTGATTCGATGAAAGATTCCGATGGTATTGATTTACAATCTGTTGCGTCAGCTTTAAAGAATGTTGATGAAAAGGCAATTTCTTTTCAACCTAATGATAGAGTTGAAATTATTAGTGGTGAACAATCTAAAATGAAAGGTAAAATTTTATCAATTGCTGAAGCTACAGTTGCAAGAGTTTTATTAGAAGGTAACGAAAATGATACTGATATTAACAATACTATTGTTGAAGTTCCAACTTCTTCATTAAGAAAGATATTTTTACCTGGTGATCATGTTACTGTTATTCATGGTGTTCATAAAGATGAAAGTGGTTTAATTGTTGATGTTAAAAATAATCAAGTTACTTTAGTTTCTAATCAAACAAAGAAAGATATAACCGTTTTCCCTAATTATTTAGTCATTTCTGTTGATTCTTCAACTACATCTTCAAAGATTGGTAGATTTGAGTTACATCAAATGGTTAATTTAAATTCTCATAAGATTGGTATGATAATTAAAGTTGAAAAAGAAGTATTTACAATATTATGTACAGATGGTCGTGTATTAAAACTTGAACCAAAGAATATTGTTTCTACATTAGATGTAAATAGAATGACCGAAAAGACAACTGATAGAAATGGTTTAGAAATTAAAGTTGGTGATGTTGTTAGAGAAACTAGCGGTGAAAAGAGACAAGGTAATATTATGCATATTTATAAATCTTTCTTATTTTTACATTCTAAAACTGTTTATGAAAATACAGGTGTTTTTGTTACTGATTCAAATTCTGTTCAAACAATTGCAAATAAAGGTTCAATTGCATCATCTACATCATCATTCAAAGTTCCAGATCTTAACAAGATGAATCCAAATAGATTACCTGCACCACCTGTTAGTGCATTAGCTAATCAAGCTAGATTTGGTGGTAGAGATATGACTATTAATCAACATGTTAGTGTTAGAAAAGGTCCATATAAAGGTAAGAAAGGTATTATTAAAGATGCTAATGGGGATGTTGCACGTGTTGAAATGCATAATCCAGCCAAGATCATTCCAATAAATAAATCAGAATTATTATTTGAGCTCAGACCAGGTAATTATGTTCCACATGAACAATTTTTAGAAAATTATAGGGGTAAAAATGCAAACTATAATAATAGAAGACCAATAAATGGTGGTTCATATAGAGGAGGTGCACCTGGTGGTTCATATGGAATGCCATCATCAAATCAATATAATGGTGGTAATAGTATCCGTGATGAAGGTGGAAAGACACCAAGTTGGTCAAGTGGTGGTAAAACACCATCATGGGGTTATAATAATTCTGGTGGTAAGACACCAAGTTGGGGATCTAATAATTCTGGTGGTAAGACACCAAGTTGGGGATCTAATAATTCTGGTGGTAAGACACCAAGTTGGGGATCTAATAATTCTGGTGGTAAGACACCATCATGGGGATCAAATAATTCTGGTGGTAAGACACCAAGTTGGGGTTCATCAAATAATGGTGGTAAGACACCATCATGGGGATCTGGTAGTAAAACACCTGCATGGAATGGTAATGGTGGTAAGACACCTGCTTGGAACTCTGGTAATAGAAGTTCATGGGGTGGAGATGCAAGTAGTAACTATAGTAATAGTGGTGGTAAGACTGAATATGGTGGTGCCGGTAGTGTTTGGGGTGGTGATTCTGCACAAAATGGCAGTAATACTGTTGATTGGGGTGTCACACCAAGTGTTGGTGATTGGGATGCACCAACTCCATCATATGTGAAGAAGGAAGAGCATGATTAGCTACTTTATAACAATACAGTTATGAAGACAAGACAAGACAAGACAAGATAAAACAAGACAAGACAAAGCAAAAAAAAAAACATTTATTATTAACAATTTGTAATTAATTAACCCGATTTTCCGTATAAGCACGCTTTTATAGTCCAAAACACAACAATGACTCGTAATATATAATACAAATCACCACAAATCGTTGTACAATAATTACTGTATTGGGCAGCAGCAGAGAACAAAGTTTTCTATTTTTCATTTTTCATTTTTCATTTTTCATGGCTGCAGTTTTCGAGCGGGCGCCAATAATCAAAAATTAACTGATGAAAATGGAAAATGGCAAATGGCAAATGGCAAATGGCAAATGGAAAATGGAAAATGGAAAATGGAAATAGTGCTCGCCCTCTTCTACGTGTTGTTTTCGTGTTTGGCTCGTGGTTTGTTGTTCGACGGGACATTCACAGTGATCTGATCGTGGCCATAGTATTATGTATGTGTTGTGTTGTTTTTTGTTTAGTGCTTAGTGTTTGGTGCTTTGATCTGTGCATCCTTTATTCTTTAGCACATTCAACATTCGTTAACATTGAGAGTAACTAACATGAAATACCTCTCAATTCATAACATATTCATCACATTCTTTGTCCTTTTACAATGCGCTAATGCACTTCGTTTTGAATTAGCTGCTAAACCAGCAAGTGCAAATGAAGCTCAATGTGTTAGAGAATTTGTTACTGATGGTCAATTAGTTGTTGTTACTGTTCAAAGTACAGGACGAGTTGGTGATGGTCAAATTTTATCTATGCGTATTACTAATTCAGATGGTGATGAATATCGTCGTAAAGATGATATTGCAGGTAATATTAAAGTTGCATTTAGTGCACATGAAACTTCAAGTTTTGATATTTGTTTTACTAATCGTTTACAACCTGGTTATAATCCAAAGAATGGGCGTCAATCACTTTTTAGAGAAATTGAATTAGAAGTTGAAGCTGGTGCAAATGCTAGAGATTGGAATGCAATTCAAAGTGCTGAAAAATTAAAACCTTCTGAAGTTCAATTAAGAAAAGTTGATGAGATGTTAGAAGAAGTTATTACTGAAATGGAATATTTAGTTAGAAGAGAAGAACGTTTAAGAGATACAAATGAAAGTACTAATGTTAGAGTTAAAAATTTCTTTGTTATGGGTACACTTATGTTAATTTCTGTTGGAGTTTATCAAGTTTATTATTTAAGAAATTATTTCAGATCCAAACATATTCTTTAGTTTATTCTATTTCTTTCTAATCTTCATACCCCTATAATATTTTTTTTCTAATTTTATTTTTTATAAAACTTATATAGCATAGTGTTTTTCTTTCCTTAAAACTACATATTATATAGATAAATACTAGATAGTTCATAAAATTATAAAATCATATTTATCCATTAAATATATTTTAATTATTTAAATAATCCCAATCTACCTAAAAGTATAAAAAAATCAATATAATTAATATATACTTTCCCATTACCTGCAGTTTGTAACATACCAATTGCACTTGCATCAAGTTTCCCTATTTCAATTAGTTTTTTAACATCGACAAGAAATAATTTACTATTTCTTAAATTTTCTTTTTTCTCATCTTTATATTTATCTAATGCAGCCCATATATCTTGCCATAACATATCTATATCTTCAATATGATTTGAAAGTAAAAGCCAAAAATATCCATTATATAACCATTTTTCAAAATCTACAATATTTGTTCCAATTATATTCCATGATTTTAAAAATGATTTATCTATGGGTATTATTTCTTTTGGTATATTAAATTCATTTTCAAGAATATTAGGTATTTCATAATCTTTTATATCAGGATCAGTTTCTGTTAATTTAGTATACATATCTAATAATTTCATTTCATATTCATCTGGAATTTTATATGCATTAGATCCAATTGAAGGTGTAAAAAATGGAGGTTGAAATGCTGATTCTTCAAGTCCTGATTTTTTTCTTGCCATCTTTAGCTTATAAATATGAAATAAAGATAAATAATTATTTAATTTAAGTTTGGTATTATGTCTTTAATATAAAATTAAAATTTTTGGTGCTTAACAGTGTACAATGCATGCAATATTTTTGTGGGCATGATGTACGTGTGTAAAACATGTAACTTGTGCGAATAGTTGCAGATTGATAACGCATAACATATATTATTCTTTACTTAATTATTTTTCATTTTTATATTACATTTTTAATAAACTATTAGTTTTTTTCTATATATAGGAGAATATATTTATATATATATACATATATATATATATATGAATGAATAAGTGGAAGCAAAGCACTAAGACAAAACAAAAAAATTGAAGTAGGAAGGAGTGAAAAAAATAATTTTATGAAACTGAATGATTGATTAATATGAATTAAAAAAGAATAGGGAAATTGAAATAAACTAAAATTGCAATTGGCAAATAAAAAGGAACTAATTCAAACAAAAATCTATGATGAATGAATACCTATAAATATTGAGATGTGTTGGAAGAATTAATAGACCTAAAATAATTTGATATTTTTATTATTCTTATAATAAGATCAAAACTATCTAATTCTTAACACCGAATTGTTTTTCAACAGCATCAATGATTGGTGGAATACATTCAGGATCAGCAAGAGTACTTTGGTCACCTAAAGAACCTGCTTCACCACTAACAATTTTTCTTAAAACTCTTCTAACGATTTTACCTGATCTAGTTTTTGGTAAATCATCAACAATTATAATAGTTTTAGGAGCTGCAAATGGACCAATTGTTGCTCTAATACTTAATCTTAAATCTTGTCTTAATTTTAATAATGAAGCATCATCACTAATAATAGAAGAATTTTTCAATTGAACAAATGCAATAACAGCTTGACCTGTAATATCATCATTAATACCAACAACTGCAGCTTCACTAACTCTAGCAGAATCTTCTAATAAAACAGCTTCAATTTCAGCAGTTGATAATCTATGACCTGAAACATTAACAACATCATCAACTCTACCTCTAATCCAATAATAACCATCATGATCTCTACCAGCACCATCACCTGTAAAATAATAACCTGGATAAGGTTTTAAATAAGTTTCCAAATATCTTTTATTATTTTTATAAACAGTTCTTGCCATTGATGGCCAAGATGATTTAACAGCTAAAACACCTTCAACATCATTACCTTCTAAAACTTTACCAGTTGTTGGATCAATAATAACTGCATCAATACCGAAAAATGGTACAGTTGCAGCACCTGGTTTTGTTGGAACAGCACCAGCTAATGGAGCAATTAAATGAGAACCTGATTCTGTTTGCCAATAAGTATCAGAAATATGACAACAACCATGACCAATTTTTTCATCATACCATTGCCAAATTTCACTTGCAATTGGTTCACCAACAGAACCTAAAGTTCTTAAACTTGATAAATCATATTTTGAAATTTCATCTTCACCAGATTTTTTTAACATTCTTAAAGCAGTTGGAGCAACATAAAAATGAGTTGCTTTATTTTTTTCAATAATTCTCCAAAATCTACCAAAATTTGGATAAGCAGGTGTACCTTCAAAAATAATTGAAGTAACACCTAAAGTTAAAGGACCATAAAGAGCATAAGAATGACCTGTAATCCATCCAACATCACCAGCTGTAAATAAAACATCATCAGATTGTAAATCAAATACATATCTAGTTGTCATTGCAGCACCTAAAAGGTAACCACCAGTAGAATGAACAACACCCTTTGGAGCACCAGTTGAACCAGATGTATATAACATAAATAAAGGATCTTCAGAATCAACAGATACAGGTGGGATATAACCTCTAAATTCACAAGCAATATCTTGCCAATAAAAATCTCTATCTTTTTGCATATAAATTGAATTATTACCAGTTCTTTTATGAACTAAAACTTTTTCAATTGTTGGACAATCTTTTAAAGCTTCATCAACAATTTTTTTATTATTAATTGTTTTACCACCTCTTTTACCTTCATCAACAGTAATTAAAACTTTTGATTCAGCATCATTAACTCTTTCTTTAATTGAACCAGCAGAGAAACCTGCAAATATAACAGAGTGTACAGCACCTAATCTAGCACAAGCTAACATTGCAATAATTGCTTCTGGTGTCATTGGTAAATAAATTGCAACTGTATCACCCTTTTGAATACCCCAAGATTTTAAAACTCCAGCAACTTGAGAAACTTCTCTTAATAATTCACCAAATGTAATTTTTCTTGATTCATTTTCATCATCAGCTTCAAATATAAGTGCAATTTTATTTGGATTTTGGAAAGCATGTCTATCAACACAATTATAACAAGCATTTAATTTACCACCAAGAAACCAAGATGAATCACCATTTTCTAAAGAACCAGATTTAACTTTTGTAAAATCTTTATCCCAAGTTAAAAATTGTTTAGCCATTGGATCAAAAAATGATTCAGGATCTTCAATTGATTGTTTATACATTAAATCATATTCTTCTTTTGAAGAAAGTGATTTTGATGGTTGTCTTTCAAAAAAAGTTTTTGGAGTTGGTCTTGCAATAATACCATTTGCTTCATGAACGACTGAATGTAATTGTGGTGCAGTCATAATGATTGATATATATTATTATATTATTATTATATTATCTTATTTTGTGATCTAATGTGATGAGCTTTTTTTTTCAATAAAAAAAAAGTGGAATTTGAAGGAAAAAAAAATGGAAAAGATAGTCGTTCAAGTTGTGTATATGTATATGAGTAAATGATTCAATAGTATAATGTATAATATAATATAATATAGAATAGTATAGTATAGTATAGTATAGTATATCTTTATATGATGAAAAGGGATAGATGATAAGATAGAATAAGGAATAACCAATGTATGGAAATGGAGATAAAGAGGGTGTGAATAATTGAGAAGACGAACTAAGGCTTAAGGCTGGAGATGTTAGGAAACGAGACGAGACTAGGTAGAAACTCGTATAGCGGTGATGGTAGCACTGAATGATGATTGATGATTGATCCAGTATCGAGTAGTGAAAGACGCGGTGTAGCTGTAGCTGTAGCTGTAGCTGTAGCATCAGGCATCAGCGCTAGTTACGCTAGTCACGCTTCACGCCAGTCAGTGTTAGTGTTGCAGAACCGGTGTCACCGGTGGGAGCCAATCCAGCTCGCATGAGAGGAAAGAGGAACCGGGGAGGAGAGAGCGATTATACGTGGTATGTTGGGTAGGTTTGCGTGCTGCCTACATGCGCCACAGTGGCTGCTGCTCTCATCAACGTTCGACCTCCATTCGCCCACTCCCTTCCACCGAAGACAGGTTCCCAGTTCTCCCGAGAAGTGGGACAACGGAAAAAGAAAAAAGGAAAAAGGGCTCAACTCAGCGCTCAACATTTTCGCGACTCTGCTGGGCACTGGGCAGCAGCACAGCCTGGAAAGTTTTCCCGAGAAAAGGAAACTTTGGCGTCGATCGGCGCTCTGGGGGAGAGGGCGTGCGTCGATCGACGTCTGTTTTTTAATTTTTTTTTAATTATTTATCTTCTCGCCTGTTGCCTGTTGCTTGTTGCCCATTATTCATTATTGAGTATATTGAGGAAAATCGTTGCCCATATCCCATGTATATCCCCTAATACCAAGGGAAATGTTTGATAATTGCTGATAAATTCAATCGTATTGATTTCACACAATTGCATCTATAAACAGCAATTACCTGAATAATACTATTAATACTATTAATACTATTAATACTATTAATATATTATACAAATATCAAATTACGTCCATCTTCAGGTCAATTGGTTTAGTTCTATCCCCCCATCATCAGCATCTAAATTAATAATAGTATTATTAATATTACTATTATTAAAGTAATATCCACATTCTCATTCTAAACATTAGATTCAATTTTAACTATATTGTCAATTTAATACCCTATTTTAATTATTATCAATTGAATTTATTGAAAAGAGGAAAGGAACAAAATTATATTTATTATCATGTCCAATCCATCTAATCAAAATGATTCTTATTCTCAATTGAATATACCAAAAATTAGAAATCAATCTCTAAATGCTGCTCCTGCTACTCCAAGAATGTTAAGAAATTCATCAAATTCAAATTCAATTAATAATCATGCACCAAATAATTTATCTGATGAATATACAATAAATCCTGATTATGTACCTAGAACTCCAGCAAAGAGAATAAATTCAAATATTCATCAACGACAACCTTCAAATAGTAATAACAATAATACAAATACTAATAGTTTATTACCAGGTGTTGATTTTCATTCAGCTGCATCCCCTCTTAGAACATATAGTAGACCCACCCAACAACAACAACAACAACAACAACAGCAATCACCACTACCGAAACAACAATTTAATACAGTAAATCCTCATCGAATAACAAATCAAACTTCAAGCCAACATTCTCAGCCACAATCACAATCACAACCACAACCACAATCACAAACTCAACGTCCAGTATCACAAACTTCACAACAACAACAGATATCTTCTAATGATCCAAATCAACAACAACAACAACAACAACAACAATTTCATAGAAAGGCAATTGGTGATTGGGAATTTACAAAAACTATTGGTGCAGGTTCAATGGGTAAAGTTAAACTTGCAAGACATCGAATTACAAATGAAATTTGTGCAATTAAAGTTGTTACAAGAGCTGCAAAAGTTTGGCAAAGACAACATATAAATGATCCACCAACAAGTGATCCTCATGAACTGTCTCAAAGGAAAAAAGAATATGAAAAAGAAGTTGCAAGGGATAAAAGAACTATTAGAGAAGCTGCTTTAGGTAAAATCTTATATCATCCTTTTATATGTAGATTATATGAAATGTATGCAATGTCAAATCATTATTATATGTTATTTGAATATGTTTCCGGTGGTCAAATGTTAGATTATATTGTTGCTCATGGTTCATTAAAAGAATCTCAAGCTAGAAAATTTTGTCGTGGTATTGGATCTGCATTAGATTATTGTCATTCAAATAATATTGTTCATAGAGATTTAAAAATTGAAAATATAATGATTAATAATTCAGGTGAAATTAAAATTATTGATTTTGGTTTATCAAATTTATATTCTAATGATCATTTATTAAAAACTTATTGTGGTTCTTTATATTTTGCAGCACCTGAATTATTATCAGCTCATCCTTATAGAGGTCCTGAAGTTGATATTTGGTCTTTTGGTGTTGTATTATTTGTTTTAGTTTGTGGTAGAGTTCCATTTGATGATAAAAGTGTTTCTAATTTACATGAAAAAATTAAAAAAGGTCATATTGATTATCCTGATCATTTATCAATTGAATGTGTTGATTTATTGAAAAGAATGCTTGTTGTTGATGTTAATAAAAGGGCAAATATTTATGAAGTTTTATCTCATAAATGGATGATTAAAGGTTATAATAATATTGTTTCTAATTATATTCCATTTAGAACTCCAATTCAATTACCACTCAATTTTGAAATTGTTAAAGAAATTGTTAATTTAAATTTAGCAAATAATGAAGAACAAGTTATTAATGATTTAACAGAAATTTTAAATTCAAATTATTATATTAAATGTGTAAATAATTGGATTCTAAAAAATTCAAATTCTCCAGAACAATATGATCCTTCATTTTTAGATCCAACAAAAGGTTTTCATCCTTTAATTTCAATTTATCATTTAGTTCATGAAATGATTGATAGAAAGAAATTGAAAAATAATAATTTAATTACAAATATTCAAAATCAAAATCAAGTTCAATTTGATTCTAATAATATTAATTTAAATACAACACCTCAACTTCAACAAAATCCAATATTTAATGTAACTTCAACTCATCCAAATATGGCTCATGAATCTAACAATAGAATTGTAACTCAACCTATTCCTCAAAAATATCAACATAAACGTTATAATAGTCAACAATTACCTTCAAAATCAACAGAAATATCACAATTACAACCAGTTCAACCATTACCTCATCAATCATCATCTCAACAACAACAACAAGAACCACAACAAACAAATCCAATTCAAGTTCCAAATGCTGCATTTAATTTACCATTTCCACAAGCTGCGCATACTTCACCACATACAGAAGTTTCACCACATTCTTTTAATTCTCAAGTCAAACCTTTAATGGATCAAATAAGTATGATTCAACAACAATCAACTCCTCCACCACAACAACAATCTCCATTAGAAGAAAATGGCGTTAATTCAATTTTGAGAAAGTTGAGTACTAAAAAGCAAAGACCTGAAGAAATTCAAAAAGAAAAATCTAAAGATGATATTAGAAGAATTGGTAGTGTTAAAGTTACTTCAAAGGAAAAACAACAAACATTATCTTCCAATCAAATTCCACCATTATCTAATAATTCTAGAAGAAAATTACCACAACATCAACGTGCAATTTCTGCATATACTGCATCAACATTCAATAATGAAAATTCAATTTCAAATCCAACTCCAAATTTAATTCAAACAATAAACTCTCAACCAATTC
The DNA here is from genome assembly GCA_030574395.1 of Pichia californica. Taxonomy (NCBI): domain Eukaryota; kingdom Fungi; phylum Ascomycota; class Pichiomycetes; order Pichiales; family Pichiaceae; genus Pichia; species Pichia californica. The sequence continues at coordinate 49,173 of JAJMEW010000225.1, forward strand.
GTCATGAATTATCTTCAAATTCTACTCGTAAATATCACCCATCTGCTAGAGCTAATTCTGTTGGTCATTCAAGAAAACATTCACTTAATATTAATAAAAATGGTACTTATACTGTGGATCAAAATGCTCCTCCATTACCACAATTTGATCAAAATCGTGTTGATTATGATGGATTCTTTGATGATGAAATGGATAGTATAACTTTCTGTGATGAATCTGAAAAGCCAAAGAAAAAATTAACTGAAAAGCAAATAATTGAAGAATATGAAAAAGCTCCACCTAATAGTATGCCTTCAATTGAATTCCCAAAAACTTTATTTTTAAAAGGTTTTTTCTCTGTTCAAACTACTTCCACTAAACCATTACCAATAATTAGATATGACATAATTACTGTTTTACCACAATTAGGTGTTCATTTTGTTGAAGTTAAAGGTGGTTTTATTTGTGTTCATTATCCATCTATTGTTGATACACCAAAGAAAAGAATTTCAAGTAATATAAGTAGTCCATTAAGATCACCAAGTAAATCTATTCATACTACAATTAATGAAACTTTTGATGATAATAAATATATTGATACAGTTGATGTTTTAAAGACTCCAAATATAAGTGAAAATTCATCTCAAATGTCTAAATCAAGAACTAGTGATATTAATAATACACCTGATGTTTCTGATAGAAGTTCAACAAATAATGCAACAATTTTATCAACACCATCTAAAAATACGCATAGAAGAAAATTCTCATTAGGTAATGGTTTATTAGGTTCTAAAAAGGGTGAAAAATTAACAGTTTCTACAAATATGTTACCTACAACTGATTATAATATACCAACAACTCCAGCACCTGCAAATATAACATCACGTAGTTTAGATGATAGTTCTGAATCATTGACATTGGATGAAACTAATGGTGCAAGTGATATGTTAGTTTCAAGTAGAGTTGAACAACAAAATCTTGGTAACAGATCACCAAGTATTACATCTGGGGGATTTAGTGCTGTTGATTCAGAACAAAGAAATAAAGAGAAAAGTTCTAAAACTCCACTTAAGTTTGAAATTCATATTGTTAAGGTTCCATTAGTTGGATTATATGGTATCCAATTTAAAAAGGTTAGTGGTAACACTTGGTTATATAAATCTTTGGCGAGTGAAATTTTGAACAGATTAAACTTGTGATATTTTTAATTAATATCGATTGATATATTTCCCTTTTTTTTTGCATTCAATACTATTTTTTTATTTTGATTAACATAACTTTTTAATATTATCATATCAATTATCCAATTATTATCATATTATATTTCTTTTTTCTTTTCTTTTCGTATCTATTTTTTATATCCTCATTTTTTTCTTTTAAAGTTCAGCATCAGAAACCAAATTATATATTTTTCTAAATATATATTATTTAAATTGTATATTTATAATGATTTAATGATTATTTTGACAGAGATAGAAAATCCGAAAATATTTAGGTAAAAAGTGAAAAGTAAAAAGTAAAAAGTGAAAAGTGAAAAAAGTAAATACATCGCGAGTAGAGGAGTTTAACGTTTACAATTCTACATTTAACAATATATTCAAGTGATTATCAATTTTGATAAATAAATATACTTAACTAATTTAATGTTAATAGGATAATAAATTAACAAAACAGCATATCTAAAAGATATAAATTCAAATAATATGGGTATAAAAGTTATGTTTAAGGATATTAGACGTATAATATCATTATCAATACGAACGATTGCAGGTCTTCATTTATTTACATCATCAATGTTTGAAATTTCACAAACTGAAGGAGCAAGTATGTTACCAACTGTGCAATCAAATGGTGATTTTTGTATTGTTGATAAACGATATAAGAATGGTAATAAAATTGAAATGGGTGATATTATAGTTGCAAGAAAACCAACTCAACCTGATAGTTGGGTTTGTAAACGTATAACTGGTATGCCTGGTGATATTATTATAATTGATCCAAGTCGAGGTCATATTGAAAAGATGAGAGAAAAATTTAATAATATTATTAGCAATGATGATGATTGTGAAATAAATAAAAATGATAGTATTAAAGAAAATGAATTCAATTCAAGATTTAAAGAAATTAAATTAAATAAAAATGGATTTGATCGAAGTCCATATGATCAATTTATTGTTGTTCCTGATGGTCATGTTTGGGTAACAGGTGATAATTTGAGTGATTCTGTTGATAGTAGAACTTATAGTGTTTTACCAATGGGACTTATTGGTGGTAAAATTATAATTGGTATGTATTTACCAAATTGGATGAATTTTAAAGGTGAATATTATAGATTTCTTGCAAATACATTTCATGAAGTTTAAAAATTTTAATGAATATAAAATTATAGATATGATAAATATAACTAACTATATACGCAATAAAAATAAATCATATAATATATGTGATTTTAACGAAGATTACTTGTTCTGAGTTTATACATATCCTTTAATGTTTTAGAACCAAAATATAATGCACTGATACTAGTAAATGTGAATCTTTTCAATGTAATGAATATAGAAGTACCAAGATAATAATCAAAAAAATAATATTCAAAAACAAAGATTGATAAAATAAATAATGAAACCATTGGATTAAACTTTAATAAATTATTAATATTTGCAGCTTCGAAATAGTTCCATGCAAGTAATAATACAATAAATGAAATTAATAATAAAAATACAAATTGAGTAGATATAAAACTTGGTAAATTTTTTGGATCTGATCTGAAAATATGGAAAATTTGATCTTTTACACCAAATCTTACTGGTAAATCGATTGATTTCTCTAATCTTAATTTTTTAGATGGTAATAAAGAACCTGCTTTAATAATTGCATTTAAAGATTTATCTTCATCAGCAGTAATAATAGTAATATCTATCTTTTCTGATGATAATAAATAATTGGATATTTTACTTACTGGTATATTAATTTCATAAACTTTTTCTTGAAGTAACTTTGGAGTTAAATACATTTCAGATTGGAAATTTTCATTTGATAATGATATTGCAACTTGTGATGGTTTAAGAAATAAATTTTCATCATTAATATTTTCATCATTTAATATGAAACCAAATGAAATTTTAGTATCTGTCATATTTAATGGAATGTTATCAGAGAATAATCCAAAATTTTTATCATCAATTCTAACTAATCCTTTTCCAATTTTCACTGCTTCAGTTGGAACTACACATAATGTAAAGATCAATGTAGTAAGCAAATAAAAAAGTTTATTGATTCCGTACATCTTTTC